>JAODKN010053625.1:7221-18844 GCA_026774425.1 Petrocephalus zakoni
CTGTCGCTCTGCAAACACGGCAGCGCCTTTACCGAGCCGAGCCATCGGCAGTGGGAAGGCAACGCGAGCCAGAACCGTCTGTCTTCGAGGTGCAGCGCAGGTACGAGTCAGTTCCTGCATGCCAGTGGAAAAGCATCATACTTTCCTTGCAATGGCCTGCTGACCTATTCAGCTGAGTCATTACTGGATGGAGACAGCCACTTGTTAGCTAGCTTTATACCTAAGGGGGGGGGGAGATTCTCTGAAATGAGACGGAAAAACTCGGATGAATAAAACTGGAAAGAAGGTGAGCAGGTCTTTTAATTGATGTGAGTGTTATCACCCATAATCCTGTTATACATACACGCAGGTCAATATTTGTGTAATAAAACATATTAATCCAAAGAGGCAGCTTCAACTGCGGCATGTAGTTCTGTGCGTGCTGTGGAGATCTCTAGCGTGTGCTGAAACCCATTTAAGCATGACCCACACTTTGAGGAACAGGGTGGTGGCCCTAAGCGCGGCATGGTGTGTGTGTGTGTGTGTTGGGTGGGGGGCACAGCACAAACAAGCCCCCACCCATTACTTCACAAGGCCGTCCACCCAGCAGGTGAACTTGTCTAGTGGTTTGCAGTAAACCTAGATAAATTTACCACAGCTAGAGGACACCACCACTTAAAAGCTAAAAGCAGCGGCCTGTACCAGTTGTGTAACATGGAACCAGAAAAGCTAATTAAACGTATGCATATTAATCACCCTGAGTGAACACAAGGCGCTCGCTAAGTGCTAGCGTGGATGAATGGAGTGTATTCCCTCCCCCAGTGAGAAAATGTGAAGAAACCCAGCCCCCCCCAGTGGCAAACAATGACATGGTTTTCGGCAATAGATTGCGTGACATGGTTACCATGACATTGCAGAGTCATCATTGTACAATAGGAAGGTACCACAGGGATTATCCAGGTGCCATAGTCCGGATGGCGGTAGCTGAGTAGAGTGTGAGTGGTTGGTTTCCCCATTCGCCATGCAAATGAGCTCAGCCTCCCCTCCCCCGGCTTCCCGCTCTCTCCCTCTCCTAAGGTCCTCCCAGAATTCTACTCATTTCCACTCTTGCTGAAGATGCCCTGATTTGCATTCACTGCAGAGGTGCATTTAGTACGTTGGGGGGGCGGGCGTTTTGTGACAACTTTCGGGTATGAGCCTGGGGCTTGGCTGCCGATGTCTGACATGAGAAATATTAGGCAGGTAAATAGACAGTCACTTTATACAGTCTGATATCAGGCAGGGAAATGGACAGCCATTCCGAGGACCTGCACCTGGCGGTCAGATGAACAGGAGGTCGAATGAGACGCTCGCATGAACAGGTACTTTAGGTAAAGTTTCACTGCCTCTTTCCATCCTTTGACTAAATAACAGGGTGCTCTCACTGAGCATCAAACACAACCAGGCTAGCTGTGTGCGATGGCATCTCCTAATAGCAGAGGAACAACATACAGCACTGGCGAGTAAACTAACTGAGGCCCCAGGACCCGAAGGCTGGGGTGGCCTCCACGATGCCTGCTGAGGCTGTGCTATGTGGCTATTAAAAGCGTAGCCAAGGGAGGCCTCTCAGCATTAAAAGCCCTCATTTATTGCTAAATATAAACCTCTTCCCTGCCCTACATCTGCATCAGTGCAGATAGACACCAGAGTATATATTTAGATACTTGTCCATGCTGCCCATAACCCTGATTTAGCAATGCAAAGCATAACCTGGGTCATTTTGCAAGTCAAATGGGCTTCCTCTGCAAAGCACTCCAGGTGGGAATTCATAAATAGCCGTATTGATTTCGAGAGTATGGGCTAGCGAGGTCCCACCCCCTCAGGTGAGGGAATCTGTGAGCAGGGCAGCTCCTGGAATGCCAGCCCTTTATTTGGGCACTGTGGCTCTTGTGCCACTGTGACGGCAATGCTCCTTCTTGACCACAAGGAGGCGCCTGTCTGGGTCAGCAACCCACCCCAACATGCTCCAAGCTATCACCTGGTCCACTTTATCGGGACTTTTTAGTACAACGTTCACTGTTCAAACGTCTTATTAATCTATAAATAATTTATAAATTCTAAGAAAACGGTTTGCTGCTGTTAATTAGCTGCCAATGAACTGGTGACGAAATATAATTTATGAGCTGATGAGCGCTTGTTAAACGGTGTCAGCTAGCTGGCCGACCATACCTGCTACCTAATGGCAGCAAAGTCCATTATATTGTGCAGTTACAGCTGCGGTGACTCGTTCCTGCTATGGGGTCATCCGCAGTCTGGTGGGAGTCTGCGCCCTTAAAGTCTCCTCCGCGATGCATATGGCCTCCTGAGGCTTCCCAGACTAGGCTCCCAATTGGAAATAGAAGCTGATGTTTCCGTGGGCCCCCCGATTCGGGATAACGGTCAGGCCGCATGCCGGGAGACTCATTGCGCAATCGAGGTCCCATTTCCTCACACCACTGGCTGACCTCCGGACTGGCGGGATCACACTCAGGGAGGTTTAAGGGGTCCAGATCGAGCCCGGCCTGCTGACAGACGCCCCCCTGCCCAGATCAGGATCTTCTTGGTATTGCGCCCATTGGGGCACCCAGTCACTGTGGATAGGAACTGGGCTGTAGCTGAGAACAGCAGCGTGAGGACACACACTGCTTTCGCAACACACTGGCGTTTTCACATCCCCTGTGCGAGGGAGCTGCCCTCAGGCACACTTAGTTAAACTTTCTAAAAACACCAAAGCTTATGTTTCGTAAGCCGGTCCTAATGACGACATCAGACGGAACGGTATAACGCGCGGTGCCACGAAAGCAGTGCAGCAGACGCTTAACAAAGATCCCCCCACCTGCAGCTGCCATTTCGCTCCACTAGGTGGCGCCCCACAGCCCCGGCCACCCCAATCCACAAGCATCACTAATTGCCCAGCTGCAGATATACGGCCTGCACGTGGCCCCTGAAGCGTACGCACACACTCGCAAGCGCAGATGCGCGCGCATGCAAAGACACCTTGGGTGTGAAACGAGAATGGCACACGTGTGTGTAATCACCGTGGCCTGGTGGGTTTGAACACATCTGTCAGATTGACGCAGTCAGAAAACGTGCGTGGCACGGTGGTGGGGGAGGGGGAGGGCGTCTCCACAGAGGCACGGTGACACTTTCTTCTTTCGCCCGCGCAGGGCTGCCGCGAAGAAGCACAAAGACTGTCTTATCGGGACATCGCTGGGTTTCCTCTCTCACTCTGCCACCACCCCCCTCCTCCCAGTAGACTCCTAGGATTCACTAGAGCACGCTGCCCCCGCCTGGGTCTCTCGGTGCGGTGTTTTCATGCCGAGGAGAGAACCCCGGCCCCTCCCCCCGCCGAGACGCCCCCGTCCTCGTCTGGGAAGCCCCCGCTGCTCTCCTGCATCCCCAGCCATGCCAGAACGACGAGCGAAAACGAAAAAGCCCAAAGACAAAAGACACGTCTTGCGCCAAACAGAGCCGGGAGATACAGTCTCTCCGATCTGAGAGAATTTGCAGAACCAATGAGTCATGAGTCAGAGGCAAAAAAAAAACACATCAAATAATCAGATTTACTTAAAACGGCTGCATGGCGATATATATATATGGATTTTGTGGCAATGATTCATCCACGAATGATCCAAATTGTCAGAATGGCGGCATTGTTCACATGTTCAGGAAGGGGGCCTGGCACTCTCACCAAACTGTCATCGTGACCCCCATCCCGTGTGGCGGACAGCAGCACCAAACAGGTACCCAGATGGAGAGTCGCCGGTCCTGTTTCCAGAAACCCGGCCTGGCAGTCGCAGAAAGGCGACCTCCTTTCCCGGGACCGTGGCTTTGGGATTCCCACTGACGTCCAGGTTCTCGCTGAAGTGCAGACAGCGTTCTGCATGTCTGCCAGCTTCATTCTTCCTTATCTGCAGTAGGGGCAGCACTTTCGCCCACTTCTCTGCTTCGATGGGCTACAGAGTTATCTTTCCGTTCCCCTGCAGGAGTCACATTATTATTTTCTCTTTCTTGATAAAATCTGCTGATATTCTGGTTTTAGTAATCTTATAAACTCATGGGCATGCGTGTCCCATTGAAGTCACTGTCGGCTAAGTGTAATCCGTGCAGAGACATTGGAGGAATCCTCACATGTTATGCAGTTAGTTAGTTAGTAGGGACTGCAGTGGCATAATGGTTACGGTTGCTACTGCGTAACCAAAAAGTTGCTGGTTCGAGTCCCTAACCTGCAAGTACCGCTGAGGTACCTGAGCAAGGTACAGCCTCCAACCACTGCTCCCTAGGTGCTTAAGTAGCTGCCCACTGCTGTGTCATAATGAGGTAAATGTGGAGGACTCATTGTTTTGTGCTGTGGCATGACAACAATTAACTGTCTCCTTTCCTAGTGAAGTTACACTTCTTACCCATTAAAGCCTGTTTCCCTACCACAAGCTCAAAGCACGACTGTGATTTTTTGGACAAAACAAATCCATTTTAAGACAAATGAAAATGATTGGGGAAGGTTTTGTTATTAACAAACGATAAGGTAAAAATCTCATCTCATACAGAAAGGCTTATGTGTTGCGTTTCCTTCAGAGGGAAGACCGTGGTGGTGTGAGTGCTTGGGGACGGACTGCTGTGAACTGCCATTAAGGGATGCTGGCACTGCTTCACACGACGGTCTGTCATCGTTCCAAACACTAGTTCCCCAAAGGTGGGCCCTATACCCCCCCCCCCCCCGCCTCCACTGAGATGACAATAGCCAGTATGTCATGTGACAATCGGACTTACCCAGTTTACCAAATATGCAACCACACAGAAATGTTTACAGCTAGTCATGGCGGGCGAATGATCATCGTTTCACCAAACACAAAGTCTTACAAACAGTTTTCCTTCATTGAGAGAGAGAGCACTGAGCTCTCGTCTACAATCAGAGCGGGGGGCCCCAGACTGACGGGGGGCTTCTGTCTGATACTCAAAGAGGACAGCCCGGGGAGGTTCCGCAGACACGGAGGCTGATCACCTTCACTATTTCGTAAGACTTTTTAGAAACCACAGTCCTGCTTGCTGCTTTGTGGTGGTAAAGTTCGGTGTCAAAATAAAGGCCATTGCAAAATTAACTTAACTCAGCTAAATTCACAATGAAGAAGATATCGTTTTCTTTTTGTATACATTTAAAATCTGATTTAAAACACCACATTGTGCCATAATAGTTTCCCATTACACAAGTATAACTAAAGATTCATTACTACATTTCTGAAGGTTGAATATCGATTGTGTGGGAATACTGTATGTATCTGAACATGGCCCGTTCCATCATTCTGTGCAGGGGACATCGAGACCCCCCCTGGAGTATGAGAGTGGTCTGTTCCTGACCCAAGCACTGCTGAATGCTATAAGCTGCCTCTAGCTGAAGACAATGGGAACAACCACATTATTCATGGCTGGCACCTGTATGCTTCATTCTGAAAAAGTCCAGGTTCCAGCGTGGATTAGCTAATGAGGATTTACCAAGGCCCGCCCCCGTGCACCCTGCATAAGTTGGGTGTTGTTGCAAACTGGCTGCTAGCATTGCTAACCAACAGCTGTCCAGCAATAATAAACATGACAGGAGCTTGTCAAATCACTTCATGCAAAATGGAGCCCGGTTACGTTCACTGTCCCTAATTGAGAAGATGACAGGAGCTGGTATTATTGGCACACAGCTCGTAGCCAAAAATACACCACTTGGCTCACAAAGGAAGGCTGCACACGCTGAACAGAGATGCAGAAAACCACTTCCTCTTCCGCTTATCTGCCATTGTTTGTAACCCAGAAACAGATTCAGTGCAAGCTCAGCGCCATCTAAAAATAGACGGCGTGGATCTAGACTGCACTCCACATTAACCTCAACAAAGATGCAGGGGGGCTGTAGAGCACAAACACCCCCCCCCCCCACTCCTTCAGCTCGCAGCTGGAGATTGCAAACCATGTCCTTCAAAACATCAGCATCTACTTCCACTTCTTACGGGTAACAACCAGGGCTCAAGAGATGCAAAGATACTTGTCAAAACTTATTCTGCTTTGTATATTTGTCGGGGGGGGGGGATTTTCATTTTCCCTCATTTCAGCAAAATAAATAGACTTTTTCAGTTTTGGATTCCCCTGGAAATCCCTGTGTACCGCGGGTCTCTTTATCCCTGTGGACACTCAGCATAAGAGGTAATTGGGCGAACGGCTGATTGGCGGGAAATCGCACTGCACTTTCCCGTCACTGCGTTTTGTCTTTGCGGAACTTGCGTGCTGGCTGAGGGGACCGTCGCGGAATCAGGCCAGGTCTTGGCCTTCTCTTGACGTCAGCTGTGATGCTTGACAGTGTAGGTTTCAATGGGCCATAATTGCCCATCTTGATTCAGCAGAACCTCAAAGAACAATGAGCTGTGATTGGCCCTAACCCCCAATTCATTTCTTAATGCCACCCAATCAACAATCCAATTCTGGCCTCCTGTCCTCAGTGGCCCAATAGGCAAGCATGCAGCTGCCTGTGTCTAGATACGAACTTCCTGTTTTGCAGCCAGCACACGAGCCAGATTGTCATTGGACATTGAGAAGAGCTTGTCAGCTGAAGACGGTTCTCTTTCCATAATGCGAGCACAGCAGGAGATGCCCAGAAGGCCGCGGGCCTCGAGATCAAGGCGAGACCCGTGACTCGTGGCACCTCCCGCTGACCGTAGAGCAAAAGGCCGCTTACTGGAACCGTCCCAGGAGAATAAGGTAAACATGCAACTGTAGCTTCCTGTTAAGCGGCTTCTGAGAGTGCTGCTGCGAAACCAGAAAAGTATCGTTTTCACTGATACGGTCTAAAAAGGACACTGATCTCGAGAGTACAAAAATACATTAGAGACGTGTAAAAATAATTTCCATCCTGTCTGCGTGCAGCACAGAAATAAGTACCACACTAAGGAGAGCGGGTATATCTGATACACAGCAGTACAGCGCCACTGTTCTCACAGAGGTTTCTATCAGTGCATTTCCCCGGCATGCACATGCAATGCACAGCCTCCTGCCATGGAGATCCAAGGTGTCTGAAGAGGCCCTCTCCATGCATCCACACAACTCCCACGCCAACAGACCACAGACAGGAGGTTGGTTCTCAGATCACCCACCACTTCTACTGAAGGGGGGATGTCATTATTATGAGGTCAGCAAAAGGAACATTTCTGGCGAGTCAAGTAAAAGTGTTATTCTGTGTGATTTTATTCATACTCTCACTATCAGCAGTCCAGGCTACATGAGAATCAGAGGCTTCAGTGACCCCTTTGAGGGCAGTTATGCTCTCGTCAGTGTGGTGTGACACTTGGGTCACCAAACTTTTCTTCTGAAGCCTCTGATGTTACAATGCTAGCTGTCATGATTGTGTGTTCTGGTTGTTGGGTCATTTTGTAAAGGTACTTAAATTTTTGTTTTATAGATTCTTTTACAAGTATTCATAAATTCATTAGGTACATTAGTTGCTGCTATTTTATTACTATCATTATTAATAGCAATAGTAGTAGTATTATTAACCCTGTGGAACCCATGGGATGTACTTGATCCAACCTTTTATGTCTCCCTTACAATCAACCCATTCATCAAAGTAAAGGTTTTTCTATTTGTTGTGTCATATATGGTACACTGGGCTGTAAAGCATAAAATAATAAATTACTTTACTTGCATACTCCTGTTTTTTTTACACATTTGCATCCATTCACATCTCACCTGCTCTTATTCTGTTATTAATAAACATGAAATATTCTAAGATAAATGCACAGGATGAAAAATGGTGTCGAATTGTCAATTGTGATATGACGATCAGGAATTATTTGTTTTATACTGGAACAGCAGAGCAGGGGACGGTTTGCTCTGTAGGTAAGTTGTAATTTTTAGTTTTGTGACACAAATAAAGACTGGGCCCCTGATTTACTGAGGCCGGTGCAAACAAGGTCGATTTAAAAATTATTTTTATGTATTCACTTAGCATTGCGATGCTGGCTCAACATTGAGATGCCTGTCAGCTATCGGCGACAGACAATGGCATCCTCTATTGGACAAACCCTAGTCACTGTATCCTGTCTTATCTTATGACTTTCCCTGGGTCATTTTCTCTTATGACACTGTAGAGAGAGAAAACACTCTGCTAATTTGTAATTACATTCTTTTTCTTTATAAGAGACATGGGAGAACAATGATTCGTTGTCGCCTTAAAGAAGAATCACTATCTCACTGTGAGAAATGAGTCACCTTGACACTGGCACTGGCAAGAAGAATCACTGTCTCACCACTAAAAACACAAGTCACTGTCTCACCAGCACTAGTAAGAAGAATCATTGTCTTACTGTGAGAAATGAGTCATCTTCACATTGGCACTGGCAAGAAGAATCACTGTCTCACTGTGAGCAATGAGTCACCTTCACACTGGCACTGGCAAGAAAAAACAATGTCTCACTGTGAGCAATGAGTCACCTTCACACTGGCACTGGCAAGAAAAAACACTGTCTCACAATTAGGAACACAAGTCACTATCTCACTGGCACTGGCAAGAAGAAACACTGTCTCACTATCAGGAATATAAGTCACTGTTTCACTGGCACTGGTAGTCTTTAATCTCATACAGAGAGCAGACAAGGCAGCATGGCTGAGCTGGACTGGCAGGAAACACTAACCCTCTGCAGCAAATTATGTAGTGAGATCAAAGACTGAACAACTGCCTCTACTCAGGTTAACCTCTTATGAATATTTCTGACATAGGCTGCCCATAAGCCAGTTTTCAATCAGGCCCACCTCAAAAATGAGCTGATTTGACAAATAAAACACCTTTGAGTTGTCCACCTCTGCCCCAAAGAGCAAATAAGGAATGGTTTGAGCC
This sequence comes from Petrocephalus zakoni, assembly GCA_026774425.1. Taxonomy (NCBI): domain Eukaryota; kingdom Metazoa; phylum Chordata; class Actinopteri; order Osteoglossiformes; family Mormyridae; genus Petrocephalus; species Petrocephalus zakoni. The sequence continues at coordinate 16,082 of JAODKN010053625.1, forward strand.
AGGAAATGTATAGAAGCAATACTGACTTGTGCTTAGTGCGACTAGGCAATGAACATGGGGTGCCTCGAAAAAGCCTAATGAACAATATCTTCAATCCAATTGCTAGCCACAAGTTCTTCATAAGATAGCAACAAAAGTCAACAAACTCTGAGAGCTCCCTCACTGAAGAGGCACTCATTCTGTCAGGCTCAGACCTTCTTAGGATCTAAAGTGGACAGGATGCACCCGAGGAACACGACTTGGTTTGTACTTTTCCAGCCTGACCTTGCATAGTCACTCAGACACATAATATACCTGCTTGTGGTTCATTTCCTCATCTACAGGGTTTATCAGTATTTTGTTTAAATAGACAATGACAAGCTGATGAATCATGTCCCTAAAGACATTATTTGCAAAGGACTGGAAGACAGTGGGAGCGTTGTAAAGCCCAAGATGCATTACAAGTTACTGATAAGAACCCTGGTTTTTGTGGAACCCCATCCATCCATCCATCCATTTTCCAACCTGCTTATCTGAACAGGGTCGCGGGGGGTCCGGAGCCTATGGTTTTGTGGAACCTTTCCACTAAAATCTAATTTATTTTAAGGTTGTATGTACAGTGGAAATCAAGTCTGCATATATATTAGCAGTATGAACTTTCCCTGGAGTAGCTCAAATAGGAGGAAGGTGGTAGTGGTTTTTCACCATAATGAAACATAGCCAAACATAGCCATTCTTACTCATTCGGAGGTCTCACCTGGTGGACAAAGTAAATGGGGCAGGAACCAGGGGTTCTGCTTTATGAGACTGTACAGCTTTATTCTCTGAGATCCAAAGCAGACACACCCAGTCTATAGCATAGTCGTGAAATCAATGTGAGGGCAGAGTTGCCCATTGTCTGCTAGTGGAAGCAGGGTTAACCTGCTGAGGATTGGATGGGGTTTGTGTATCTGGAGTACTACAGTGTATGTTGAAGATGGCCCAACCATTCGCCAGCATCTTAGCCAATAACGTTGCCAGCACAGACAATTATACAGTCTCATTTCCACAGGAGACCTTTGCTAGCAATAGGACCAGCATGACAAAATGTGCAGTTATGCATGAAGGGCTCTCTTCCCCTTCAAGAGCTGGGTATTCAAGGTAGCAGTGGCTGACTATAACCCAATACACACATTCCCTTTCTCCTATTGTCATAGTGCCATCCTAGCTGGACACATCTGACCCAAGAGCAATGATTCAATATACTAACATCAAAATGGAGGACTCACCGACCTCTGTACATTGCAATTCAGACTAAAGCCAATTACCTCCTGCTCTACCTGATCATTCTGAGAAAGAAATCAGACACTAGAGATCATTCAACTTATTTTGGCAGACTATTGTCTCCTTAGATGTCAGATAACCTGTCGGTTATCTGGTAATGAGTGAGAAATAAAAAGAGAAGCAGAGTATGAATATGTCTATTTATAGGGGAGTGATCATATGTGGCCCAGAACTGATGTCAATCATTTGTCTCTAGAATTTGCAACTCCTAAATGCCTATGGAAGACAATAAAGGAATGCCTTGCACTTGCTGTGGGTGGTCCCAGAGCAAATTGGTGGACAACATATGATGTTTCACCATCAAGACAACAGTTTAGATGTCTATCATACCTTTAGGGAGCAAGAACCCATCGCCTGCAAATCCATTCCATTGCTGAATGTTGTTGGGGGATTACGCAGAGGAATAACATCCCGTTGGTTGTGATTACCTGAAACACAATTCTGGAAGATTTTTATGCTCTCAGGTAGCCAGGACACTGCTTCTGCTGGTTTGCAATCCTTGCCCCAGTATTTTAGCAAAAGCTGCATTGAACATTTCCATTTTTGTTGGATCCATGTGAAGGTTAAACTCTTAGCACCAAGCACACTGTACTGCAGTGGAAGATCAAAGTGTGGAGTAAATCGAATGCCTAGTGCCTGGGAAATGTGCGGCATGGTGGGCAGGGTGGTGTGGTCCTGGAGGCTGGGTAGAACCTGGATGAATTTGGCATCAGGAACCATTATAGCCAGGATGTAAGACTAAATACTAAAAACAAGGGATCAAGACTAGAGGTGAAGTCAAGGACCATGCAACAGGTAAAACCAGGTAGACAAAGTGCAGAGGATTACAACTTGCAGTTTGTGACAGAGAAAGCTTCTGATGACTGCACGTATGCCAGGACTGGGCTGGAGAAGCCACGACAAGCTAATTCATCAGTGTCAAGATATGTCAGTTTATGGACTAAATGCAATAAAGAGCACAAGTAATTAAGATTAAGCTGAAAGAGAAACCAGCACACTGGGGAGTCCCACCAGGAAAACCATCTTCTAATGATGAATATCACCATCCGTACATTACCATACAGTTTCTCTACATCACCTTAGATTTCACAGCTCCTCCAGCTGGTGGCCTAACATGTCTGCTCCCCCGTTTATGCTCCTTAGGGTGTATTCACACTAGCCAATCTGTACCCTGCCTGGGCACACTTGACCCCCAAGGTCTAGTTTGTTTGACCAGTGCGATCGTCCTGTCCCGTGGCCTGGGCCACTTGATAAGGCGGAGCAGAGCCCGATTAGTTGATCTCCGGCATGATAGGCATCTAGTGTGATCGCTAACCATCCCCGAGTATGGAACACAGACACGACATCAATGATGCACCTGACACACTAATTTGCACATGTATACTATACACTCACCTAAAGGATTATTAGGAACACCATACTAATACGGTGTTTGACCCCCTTTTGCCTTCAGAACTGCCT
>JAODKN010055604.1:0-43764 GCA_026774425.1 Petrocephalus zakoni
GCCGGCAGAGGAGTCAAACAAAACAAAGTGATAGAACTAAGTTAATACATGGGTTGAAATTTCAGTCTCTATGCAGGAGCAGACAGGTGCTGGCACGGGGTGCTTGATGGCAACAGGGCACTGGCGACATTTACGCACTATGCACTTCAGCACTCGCTACCCCATTCTGTTACTTGATTTAGATGAGTTTCTGTTGTTCCCCAACGCTTCCACTTTGCAATAATACCACTAGCATTGAAGAACCAACATATTGCAAAGGTGCCATCCTACAAACACAGCTGAAGTCACCAAGCTCATAAGAATGACCCATTCTTTCACAAACCTTCCTGCAGAGCTAGGTGCTTGATTTTATACACCTGGGTTCTCATTGTTGCCCCTCTCGTTCACCCGTTGTTGCTTTCATTTGCACCAAAGCTAGTGAAACTGGTTTACAGTTACTTACACTTCCTGACTGGACAAATCGGTATCCCAGACGTTTATTTGACTTGATGTTACACTCTGATGATTAAGTGATCCCTTAATTTTTTGAGCAATGTACTTGTACTCTTTGGCATGGCTAACTTAGTTTTTTACATATTAGGAGATTGTGATAATTTGGTAGCATTGTTACCTCACACCTCTGAAAGTTAGGGATTTAAATCTCAGCTCTGTATATGGCAGCTTGCATAAGCTACCTCACCCCAGACATGGATAGGTGGGTAATTTACTGTTCTGATAAATACTTGATGAAACACTTAAAAATTATAATCATTATAATCAAACAGTTACACCAAAAAACAAGGCCTGTATTCTTTAAACATCTTTATTTTAATTGTTCAGTCCTATAAAGTCTGGTTACCAGACAAAAAATAAAAAATTAACACCTTTATACATTTAGTTTCTAAGTAGAACATACTGTAGTGGAGCATTTTTGTGCAATTCCGGTAATGCTTTTTACAAATGTTCATAACATTTATTTAAAAAACATAGGAGACAAGGGAAACTGCAGCAGTGACTGAATGGAATTAAGACACATACATTGTGTGCGGATTTCAGAGCGGCACATCGGGACCCAAATATTTTAGCATCCTCAACACTTCCAGACCTGAACCAGGCAACGTACGCCGGTCGGATACCAACCGAACATTTAGAATGCCCTTTGAATGACTTGTCTCTTGCATTTCTGAAGAAAACCTCAGCACCGCCGCACCCCCCCCGCCCCCACCACAGCCACCCAGGCACAGAAATTCCAAGCAGAGAACCCATTCATCCCTCCCCATCGCTCACGTCGAGTCATTTAGCTAGACGAAGACGAACCAATGACGTCAGTGCACTGGGGCTCGCAGAACGGGCCGAAGCGGCCATACACGTCGCGGGCGCGGACAGCGAAGTAGTACGTGGAACCGGAGACGAACTGGGTGAGGGTGCAGGCCATGGGCAGGGGCAGCGCCTTCACCTCGCCGATCTTCTTCCAGTGCGAGGCCGGGGTGGGCCCGCCAGCCGAGGCCGCCCCATCCTGGTGATAGGCATACAGGTGGTAGCTGTCCACGGCGGCACAGCTGCGGTCCGTCTCGGCCACACACCACGACAGCACGATGCCGTTCTGGCTCTGCACGCGCGCCAGTTTCAGCTGTGGCTGCTGCGGGCCCGACGTATGCAGGGCCTCGGGGGGCAGGCGGGCTGGCGGTGGGGGCGGCGACGGCAAGGGGGGCAGGGGGCAGGGCTGCGGGTTCGAGGTGCTCACGGGGGAGGCTGCAGTTGTAGAGCTGGCATTGCCAAGACGAGACTAACGAAAAAAAGGCAATTGTTAGCATGGAAGGAGAGGAAATATTGGCATGATCAACAAATTATTATCATTATTATTATTATTATTATTATTATTATTATTATTATTATTATTATTAATAATAATAATAATAATAATAATAATAATAATAATAATAATAATAATAGTGTGCACACTAGGCATAATATATTACATTAAATAATATAAAAATATAAGCTCCGAAAGTGGTTTCCATTGATACATGCCATATCATATCATATCATATCATATATCACAAATCCAACTACAATGCAACAGGCTCACCTGTAGGGGGCGCTGGAGACCAGCCACCTGGGAGCCGCCCCCAGAATGCTGGCCAGTCTGAGGAGAGGCCCTCAGTAAGCCCCCTAAAAGGCAGGAAGGTAAACATTATACTGACAAACTGAAAGCATGTAGAGAGGAAAAATACATTGTAAAAGCCTTTTCCCTGTTAATTGCCCTGTATTCTTACCCAAAATGCTAAAACACTAAATGTTAATATTTATTTTTACTCATAGACATAACTTTGCCTATAAATCAACATTCATACACAGAGGGGTTGGCAGGGTACAAATTCAAATAGCTACAGCCGATTGCTTGGATTCAGTTGGATAGAATTTGTTAATTATTCTGCTTGTTAATGACTCATTTGCTGGTTTAGCTGTAGCATGTTGGTATTATACATGCACTTAAAACAGTAAATTAACCAATTATGGAAAACCTAAATGGTCCAACTTAAACTGAATACTACGCAGTCATGTGGTGTCCTCCTTGGGGGAAAAGATGGTTCATGATCATGATGGTCCACGAGCAGGAGAGAGTATCGATGGGACCTACCAGTGGTGGAGGTGTGCACATTGTTGGCGCTGATGAGCGGGGGAGGAGCCCCGACTGGTCGCTGAGAAAACGGGAAAGAAGTTGAAGACGACGATGACGAAGAGGATACAGGAGGGCCAGATGGCATGGGACCCTTCTGCACCCCCGTCACTATGATGGGGAAATAAGAAAAAACTAATCTGAGACAGGGAGTCCATTAGAGAGCACCAAAGACACACTCCACATGCCCTTCCTCACCTTGTACATCATCATCATCCTCAGTCAGGTCTATCACTGCCCCTGAGCTGTTGGTGCGAGATGCCTGTAAAAGAGTCAAACCAAGATTTAACCAAACCAGTCAAGGTCATAGAGAATATGCCTTTAGCAAACCATTATACGTCACAGAAACTGGTAAATATCAGCTGGTAAATACTCACTGTTTCTAAGCTGGATTTGGTTGCAGAATACATCTAAGTAGGGCACAAGCACTAAGTGACTATGTTCCAAGTTCCAGGACAAAAGACATTCGTCCTACACTTCAATGTGCCTTGTATTAAAACTTTAAAAATATACAGGGCAAGAGTTCAACACATTTACTAGAAAAAATAATAATAGCCCCACTCACTAAAAAGTCTGCAGTGGAATATGCGTTTTTATATTAAATATATCACTCCCTGGACAGGAATTTGGGGAAAAATAGGTTGTTCTGTTTACATGTACAGGAGAAAAGGCATATATTCATAAGAACAAATTATTAATTTTATTACAACATATATTAACCTAGATTTTGGTGATAAAACTTTACACTGAACAGGGCCCATAGAAACCTGAAGTATAAGGGAAGAGTGGTCAGAAAATGGCCAACGACCAGGGAGCCGGCAGGGAGGAACATCTCTGGTAGCTGCAAACCCTGATCAGCACCACATCCTACATCCCTACCAGGCCCTCTCCATACATCAGCCTTGAGGGCATCCCTGGATTCACTATGGTAGAGTGTTTGTTCACTGCAAGTAAATGCAATACTAGCACTTTATGATGGCCAAAGAACTAAAACAATCCTTCCTTGATTTGCTGAAGGAAGTCTTAGTATAACATTTCCAATTCATTTGGACTTCACCTAGATGCTTAATGTTCCAAGGCAAAGTTCATTTCCTTTGTACAGAAGGAAATCAATGTTTCTTTCACTAAAAATAGCCGAGACCATGATACCAGAGTCTGCCCAACATTCATATGCTTAAGAGTATGCCTTTGTCTGCAATATACAGGACATCAGGAATAACTTGCCATGGTGAAACACCCCAACTGGTTGTGGTTGCTGGTTACTCAGGATGACAAACTACAGTACAAGCGGGTGGTTTTCATGTCAGTGGAGGTCACTGCAGAAGACTAGTTGGTAAAAGGTCATGTCTGAAGTACTGTTGACAGATTTTGGGTGGCTACAGACAACAAAGCCCCTCACAGTCTGTCCCCCTTAGCAGCAGCTCCATTGTCCGTCTGCTTTCCCTGGCATATGTCCTTTAGTGTCCTGGTTCCCGCTAATTTCAAACATATGCTCATAAAACTATCGTGCTGCAGGGTAAGTGGCCTCTAGAGTGAGAGTCAGGTGAATAGGGTTATTCATACTGATTTGTTCCACCTGTCCCGCATTCTCGGAAAGACGCAGTAGTGTGTGCTGCTTAGCTTTGTCCTCAGTAACCCAGAATAGAGAGTCACTGATCCCAAGACCTCCTTGACCCCAGAGTTCAGCACCAAAGCACGAGTTTTATTTTGCCCAATTAGACCCATCCATCTAAACCTGCAAAGGTCTTCTATTCTAAGTACCCCTGTTCCTCCCTGTCACGTTCTGCTGTCACCTGGATCCTTACACAGCCCTGACCTCACTCGTTCTCACAGGTTCCGTCACAGAAAGGCAGACAGTAACCAAAAATAAAAGATGAAACTTAACTGGGAAACCTTTCATGCTGTAAAATATCTATTCAGTATCTATCCATGTTATTGTGCCCTTAGAGTTTAGATGGATGCCACAAAGGTACATGTTTTGATATATCAGGGTTAGGTGAGCTACTCTGGTCCCTTACCCAAAATGATTGAAACAATGGACTCATTCATTTGACCTATGACAAATGCACTTGACTAGAACAGTACTGTTCATCCTGGACCCTGGGGACCCCCAGACAGTCATGTTTTGCTCTGAGTAAAAACAGTGGGCTAGACAACATCTACCTATTACAGTTCTTTGTCAAAAAACTGTCCCAAATGGGCCAATATAGACTAACAGACTAACTGACCCTCATCCAACAGTCCTTCAATCGAAACGGCAATAATCGTTTCCTGTTCAGGTGCTGAAAGATGCTTTCTGGCAATGATCTGCTAAATCCAGCTCCACACAGTTGGCGTTACTCTTCTCAGTCCTATTTACATATTCATCAAGAGAGAGCCCAGTAACTCCTTGTTTCTTCCAAAATTTAATGAGATTTCTGTCAGTGCAGTGTTCTTGCTCACTGCAGTCAGATCAAATTTTAAGCATAACCCCTGAATTCTTCATTCACATCAGAAGCATTCTAGATAGCTTTTCAGAACCTATTTATGTTAAGCACATTATAGGACTATTTTAGTCTGCCGGGTTGCAAATTCTCCATGTTTACATGGGTTTCTTCTGGCTGCAACCTGCCTCATGTCTGAAGCTTCCTATGATAGGTTCATTCTGACCTTGTGCTGGTTAAACAATTATGGAAGATGGGTAGATTCTACTTGCCATTTGCATTTTTCCTCTCAAAAAAACACTTAGAAGTTCAAGGGTAAGGGTAAGGGACAGGACGGCCCAGGGGACTCAGCTGGGCAGCTGCTCACTGCACTCTGCTGCGGTGACACTCTTGTTGACACCAGAGTGGTGATTTCCATGCCCTGAGCTACAAGGTCTTAACGTTGGCTTAGCAGCAACACCTCTGTAAGCCCCTTATAGTACATGCTTACAAAACCTTTCAAAGGATGAAAGGGCGACACCCAGGGATGGAAAAGCAAGCCTGACCAAAATGAATTGGCCCTTACCTGAATGGGAGTCTTTGCACTGGAGCTGGAGGGCTGATTATCTGACAGGGAGAAACAGAGGTATAAGTACACTCTGCAGTGCAGAGACACCGTGCTGGTGCCCTCCTGTTATGAGAGCCCCCTTTTACGGTCTCATATAAGGTGTGCTCGCTCAGAAATGCTGAATCCAGCACACAACGAAGAAATAAACTTTCGTAAGTTAAAAAAAGACAGTCTTGACAGAGCCTTATATTTCCAGAGATCAAAGCTCCTGAAAAGCAAAACTTTTAACCAAATTCTTTTTAATCAAAAAAGTCCAACACCAGCCAAATGATATAAAGAATTTAACCTCCCTTTCTCCATGCCCTATAGGAAAACAAATGATTTTAAGCGCACTTTGCAGGCTTGTGTGTTCTGCTTTAATCTGATTTAAAGACCTGCTATTTCACTGGTAACTCAAATTTACTATAGTACTACCCCTTGACAATGCCATTCTTTTAATTTTTTCCTCCATAAATATCAAGCTTAAGATGCTTTCCAAAGGTTGACATTAGAGATGCAATCAATAATAAAAAAAAAGTAGTATCGTATCTTCATTTAAAAATATTAGAATAAGTGATACAGTTGGCCAACATCTTCTGGCCCCCACAGAGACACAAGCATGTGGCCCAAGTGGGGCACACATTTTTAAGATGTTTTTTAAATGTTTGTCTTTCCAAAATAAAACTGTGAAAGTATTAACAAAAAGGTATACTGATTGTCTGCTAAAAACCCAGTGCTAAAACTTAAGCAGTGGTTCACAAACTTACGATTCACCATGGCAACAGGGGATAATCTTTATTATTTTCATGCCCCATGAAAGCTATGATAGACTTACTACTATATATTTATTATTAATTTCTAAGAAAGGTATGTTGGTAAAAATATATTCCTCTTCACAGTGCATAAAACTCTCTTCTTTTGTTTTTGCCCAGATATGACCAAGAACCTTAATATCCCATTAACCCTAGCTCCTAGAGCAGATTCTGTTTTTTCATCACAATGTATGGTTTTGAGACCGTGCCCAGCTTCTTGCCAGTGCACACAATATTATACAACTAACATACAAGTACAATAATTTTTCTTTACAATAAGAGGATAAAGTTTTATTCCAGGTGAGAAAAGGGGTTGAAGAGAGCGTGGTTTAAGGGTTTTATTAAAGGAATAACAACGAAAAACCACCCTCTCAGGTAAATGATGAATTACTTAAAGATGATCAACTGTAAGCTCACAACAATGAAACGACAACAATATTTCCAATGATGTCCTTCGAGTAATGGGGAAATGGGGGCGCCAAAAACTGCTTAAATGTGTTACTTGGCGTGTTAAAAAAGCCCAGTCTGGCCCATTTCAGCGCCATTTAACATGACTGTCACATTGGCGTACCTGTTTTTGAGGCCATCGTTGGCCCCGGAGCAGCTGACCCAGTAGGTTGACCTCCGGTGGCAGCGGGCCCAGAGGACGCGAGCGATGACGAGGTCACCCCCACCACGGAGATGCCCTGCGTAGGTGTGCGTGCGGAGGAGACGGACACACCGTCAGAGCCTGCCATGCTTACGATTCCACTGCCTGCGGGCGGGACGGCCCGAGCCACCGCGAGTGAGGTTATCGGGGTCAGGGGCGGCACCGAGTTGACCGGGGCACCCTTCTGGAGGATGAAGGTGGTGGTGGTCTTTGTTTTGGTGGAGCTCACTGCTGCCAGGGATGTCACGGGGAAGAGTTCTACACCACTGCTGTGACTGGCCACCACAGCCCCCCCCTGGGTATTAGTGACTGTCAGGGGAAGTTGTATAAGCAGCGGCTGCAGGGGAACTGCCTGGGGGGCAGATCCCGGGGCACTTTGGGGCAGGGGCACGATCCCACTGGCTGGAGCGGCTTTCAGCATCACCGCTCCCGGCTGGTTCTGGGAAGTGACAGTTGCCGAGTTGGAGGCAGATGGAGTGGAACTGGAGGCTGGCGTTGTAGCGACAAGCGAGATGACAGGTGCTGCAACTGTCGTGCTGGAGACGAGTGGGCTTGTGGTTGAGGGGAATTTGGACTCAGTTGGACAGGCTAAGGGGCAGAAAAATTACAAATTTAAAAAGTGTTCAACAAACTTAAACAAAAGTGGTCTGGCTTAGGACCATTTAAAAGAAATTAAAACCAAAAGCAGCTGCATGTTGTAAGAACATTCCTAGACCTGCCACAAGGGGGCAGCATGGAGCAGAGCAAACCATTACACATCTACTGACAGGCAGCTACAGCATGAGAATAATTCCCAATGGTTCTGTAAATTCTACAATCCTTAGACAGCAACACCTATTTTTAATTCTGACGACAATGCCTGCAAAACAAATGAGGCTCTGCTAGTCAAAACAGTCCACTTGAGGATCCATATGTAGAAATTTGTTAACTTAAGTTTAAAAGGTGAGATCCTCAGACCTTTGGAATTCGATTGGGCATACAAATAAAGGTTTGCTAATCAGGATGGGGATTTTCTTAGAGGTAAAGAAATGAAAACAATAAAAAATATTAAACCATGTGTTGATTAGCAGCACTGTGTAGCAGTGGTGCAGCCTGCATAAGCTACTTAAAAGTGACACCCTGTCGGTCGCTGTGGAGTCAAAAAGGGCAGTGGGGGTCCATTGAAGGGAGTCTGACTATGTTCACAAAAACAAGACGACTACTTCACAGTCGCTGTGCATTCTGGGAAGCCCCACTGCTCAGTCATAAGATCTCCCCCTCCGTTTGCACCACCTCCCTTTCTTAAAATTTGGTCTGTATTATCTATAAAAACTTGTCAACTGGTTTTAGGCCAAACTATTGTAGGCGTATTGTATGTCAGCTGCCAGTGATCAGCTTCAAAGAATTGCTACCTCATTAATGTAGGTTTAATTGAATTATAGTAATTTCCCTTTTGATGAAAAGGATTTTCAGTACTCGCATTTTTAAAACGCCCTACAAAAAAAAAAAAAAAGAAAAGAAACCCGCAGCCATAAGGAGGGGAAGGAGCAGCATGAAGGGGAAATTGGCAGGCAGAGAGCATACAGGGACATTCGCTCACCTGAGGTGCTGACAGGACTCACAGGCCCAGTCTGAGCTGCCGCTCTGGGCTCTGCACTCGTCCTGTTTGGGCTGCTGGGAGAGGAGGATGGAATTAAATTTACGGGTAGCAGCAGAATTTCACATGCACATTTATTAATTATAATGAAGACAACAGCTGAAATAAAATTCACATATGAGGACAACAGCTGGATTTTACCAAAGCCCATATAAAGAGGACAAAGCCAGTTTCATTAGTTATGCACAAAAGTAACTAACTGTACAGGTTTTACATTATTTTTTTCAGTACACTACCAATGGCACAACAGCAGAACTGCTGCTGTGATTTAAACCTACAGCCCATCGGACACAGGTACAGTCTAGTGCGGTCACAATTACTTAATTAAAACTCAAATGTTATTGCTATTACTGAAAAGCATAGAATAAATTATTTGCGGAAGGTAGACTGTGCATTGTGGATGAGGGTGCAAATAAAGAGAAAACCATCAGTTGTGTGGATGCACTTAAAAGTGACTGAAAATGCAGTCCGTCAGTATCACAAGGCAAAACTTAAATATCACCACAGCACAACTGCAATGTAAATACGTCTTAAAGAAGACTTCCAGGTTTGACAGACTCGCCCAATATTATGTTATCCATAGATATGTGCCATTTAGCCTCTCAGAGTAGCCTAGCCTGTCTTTGTCATCACTTTGACTTTAAACCAGTTTGCTTAACTTACTTTCCACAATTCCTCAATGTTAAAATACTAATAATCTCTGTTAAAAGAAGTCAGCCCTGTCATTTAGCTGATTCATCTTACATAATACATTACATATTAACCATATATCCATTATTTTTTGTGACCATACTATGTTTTGATTTTTTGAGCAACATTAAGGGTTGAAAATTTACTATACAACCAAATAGTACTTATCTGCCAAAAAAGGCGATATTGCTGTTAGTTATACCAACAAACACAAACCATCGCCTCTGTGAAACACAAAAAAATCCCATACAAAAGATGATTTGGGGCAGGGGCACGATGAATGCGTTTCTGTAATGAGTTTCTGCTCGCTTTTCTCTGTCATTTTGTTTAATTTTTCACAAACATAAGGTCTGAGTCAAACAGCAAGGACGAGAATGATTACGATTATGAACCTGAGAGATAGATTGCAGCATCACGCAAGAGCAGAAAACTTTAGACAGATTTTTCTAAACATATACTCAAATTATTTTAGAAATGAACTATATTTAGAATAGTATAGAGTCCTTAGACCACGGGTGGCCAATCTATCCGCAAAGGGCTGATGTGTGTGCGGGTTTTCGCTGCAACTCCCTAATTAGGTTACTGATTAGAGGACTGATTGGCTGAAGAATCCTCACACCTGGGTTTGAACAGCTGATCTAAAGGTTAACCCAGAAACCTGCACACACCCTTGCGGATAAGATTGAGCACCCCTGCCTTAGACTGACCAAAAATGTTTTAGCCCAATATATTCATGGTTTGAACCCAGTAGACTACTGTGCTCCTTGCAATGTGACAATTGCATGTGTATGAAATGCTTTGTCGATATTAATATCGCACATTGTACAAGCTTTTTTGGCAGTCTTTCCAGATTCCTTCCACTGCCCAGAAGCATGCTGGTTCAACACAAATTGACCTTATGTGTGACTGAGCATGCACCCTGCAATGGTTGGCTGGTTCTTGCCTTGCAGAAAATGCAATGCCTCCAAGATATTATACACGTAAGTCCCTGACTTACGATGGAGATGCGTTCCGATGACCCCATCGTAACTTGAAAATATCGGAAGTGGAGATGGACTTCAAAATGCCAAAAAATGGACAAAATATACGCACTCTAACACAGAGACATTGAGCTTTCGATCGCTGGTGAGAGTGAGACATGTCACCAAGCGGGAGATGCGTACATCCCAGTAGTGTCCCAACGTATAGTATTGCATACATTGTTTGCCTGCCACGTAAATATTTTTTACAAATTTTGTTATATTGCTGTAGTCATCGTAAGACTGAAATTAAATTTGATTAAGTTGAACCTTCGTAACTCAGGGAACATACGTACTATAAATGATTACTCGATAAAGTCAGATTAAAATTGGTAGATTATTTGATTATTGATATAATCAAGTGACAGCCCTAGTACAGTTTCTCTCTTTGTCGTCTGAGCAGTTGCATTAGAATGCTGCAGAGCTTCCTCAAACAAAAATTTCCATCAAAATTTAGCAGAGAATGTAAGATTGCCATGACAAATTTACTCTGAATAAAAGCAGAGAAATGCATTTATTGCACAGAGGGAGAGCAGGAGAGTGCCAAGGCCAAGATCAAAGCCCATTGGTGGAATGGCCTTTGGCAAAACTGAGCTCTGATATACAGTGGTGGGATAAAAGCCTGCCACTTGACTGCCAGCAGCTGGCTGGGGTTACGCTGTGCCATGCATATACCATCACTCCGGCTCACACTCCTGAATGCACTTAGCAGCGTTCACACGCATGGGCCAGGACTGCGTGGCCTTGCAGGCAGAGGTCCCCTAGGTTGCAGCAAAAATGTTTCAGGGCTGTTTGACAGCTTCTCGACGACGATGACTGATTGCTCGAACCTTTGCCACCAGTGCTGAGTATGAGCCAGGGGTCTGCTGAGACGGGCTTTTTGGCACGGCAACGGGAGAGAATGATTTTCTGTTCTTTTCTTTTCCTGCTTGGTCAGCTTATACCGTCCTTGTTGACTGGATATAAATTTTTTGAGCTGTAAATATTGTATCAGAGTCAATATGAGGTTCTTTGGAAAAATGCTCTATTTGAAGGTTTATGGAAAAACTACTTCAGCGAAACTACTATTAAGAAAATGTCTCAATTCAAACAGACTATCCAACAAAAATAATCAGCATGGAAGCATACACTAACACCCAAACATACCATAACAGCTTAAATATGCATTAATGACAGACATTATGATTATAAAATTTGTTGTCAAATCTATATAAAAGATGCTAAGGTACACATACATTCTGCTTGTTCTATGAGTGTATTATGAAGGTGCAACAAGGTAAAGTATTATGAAGGTGCAACAAATGTTTGGCTCTTTGACTATGAAATACATAATGAATGAATTACGAAGATCCAGTTAAATGTAAAGTGTTACCAAAGATTGTTGCCAGTGTAACATTTAGTTTTATTTAGGCAATTTCTTGTTGTTTAACCACAGGAAGAAAAAAAAAATTTTTTTCCTGGTGGAACAAAAAAAATGACCAATATTTTTTGCAAGGCATGTCTTCTCCAAATTGATGATTTCCCCTGATATAAAAAAAAAAAAAAATTATGGGCAATCAAATCTGACATTCAGTAATGTGCAATGTTCAGACTGCTGCACGCAGCCAGCCTGACAGGCATTTTCAGGTTCTTGTAGTCTTTTTATGCCAAGACTTGGAATAGCGCAAAGTCTCCGTTTTCTTGTATTTCTTTTACAGACTTGCTAATGCATTCTGATTAATCCCTTGCTACTTGACCCAGCTGTGCTTGAACTTCAAATCAGAAGAGGACTGTTTCTGGTACAGAAGAGAGTGATTAATCATGCCTCCAATGATGATAAGCAAATTAGTCCCAAATGCAGAAGAAACATTCTCTAATCCAAACTGGGCTAAAAGCTGGGTGGTCCATATCCAGCCCATGGAGTTATTTTTACTGGCTGATAGGACCATTAAAAAGGGGGTGTTAAGTTTTATCTATGAAATTTTGCTCAGAAATCTTTGTTTTAATTATATGAATTAATAATAAATATATAGTAAAATCCAGCAAGTCGACTATTGTAGTTTCCATGGTATGTGAAAATACTCATAAAAATGGCCTTTGACATGGTGAAGCCTGGATTTGGCCCTCTACGCCAAATAACTGCCGAGGCCTGCCCAAATCATTCTTAGTATGGAATGAGGCGTGTGAGTTTCGCCAGACACTGCCAGACGCATGCTGGCCATGCTGACTCATGTACAGAACACCGATCCAGAAAGCTTGAGGATCACAAATAGTTTCTGGGAAACTTGAGATGGGCATTTATGTTCTTATTGAGCAGTGATTTCCACTTTGCTACTCTAGCACGTATCCAGTTGTTGCCTAGAGACTTTCTGATAGTGGAGTAATACATTATCATCACTGGAAGCGAGAGAAGTCTGCAAAATTTGGAGATCTTTTTCTAGGGCCTGTTAATTGACACACTCCCTAATTTTACAACATGCTGTTGAAATAACCACTTCTGGGAAGAATGAACACTTCTCATTTGAACAATGTGGCTCCTGCAGCAGGTCAGTGACACTCCGATTTCAAACCCTGACATAATCAGGAGATTCTTCAGAAATTTATCTTGACTGGCAAAAGGGGTTGTCCCTGGAAAAATTATATATATTATAAAAATTACATAAAAATTGTATATATTGCATGAATAATCAGACTTGATAGATTAGATAGATAGATTAGATAGATTAGATAGATAGATAGATAGATAGATAGATAGATAGTTTATTTAGTTATAGTTTATAGAGATACTTTATTTATCCAGAAGGAAATTTCGGAATGTCACATATAATTATGATGTCACATACAATTCACTCCTCATTACTCATTAAAGGAATAATTAGTAGAAAAAAAAACTAAACATTTTTGTAAATAACTACAGTTGAATGACTCCAGAAATCTTTAACCTTCAATCTTCAAACAGAACTTCCCTTGCAATCTCAGTAAATACAGTCTCAGTTTCAGTGAACTGGCTGCCACTGCATGGAATTCTGCAGTGAGTCACAACAGTTATGTGAGGATGAAAATGGGCGAGATCTGAAATGCAGTCTGCAGCCACGTTTCTCATCAGGTTTATGCTGGCCAAAGCCTGACACTCACTGAGGCTCACAGCTCCGGCAGCACTGAGCATGACCCTCCTCACAAACTCCGTTACGCTTCTATTACATTAACGTGTCCATAGCTCGCTTTCACAGCCGCATTACTGCTCTCCTGACTATGACTAGACACAGACTTCTAATTCCTTCGCTCCTGCCAGTGGTCCATTTTTCAGCATTCTGAATAAGATGGTTCCTGTGAACATAATGTTCCTTCTGCGCTGTTGTGCCCCCTCAAGTGGGAAACTTAAGAATAGCATAGTTTCGTTTTTCAAATAGTTATGTATTAGGTAGAGAAACAAATCTAAAAGAAATGCTTGCATCATGCATGATATGATAAAGGTGGTCAGCCCCTCCAGTTATGTGAATGTAAATAGCTGTAAAAACAAAAACATACAGGTATCTGTCGATAACATCTTGTCGAGTAACATCCAATTATACTTATGTCAGAGGTCCATACCAGATAATACACACTAATCAAGAGATGCCTGAAAGCGGACACAGTAGGACGTTAGCGGGTGTATCGCTTAGTGTAACAGGTGCGGAAGAATGGGCTACCAGCCATATAATGACCCACTGTCCATATCTAATCTGCAATTCGGTATGCATACTGTAATGTATGCATGATGGACACCTACAATAAGCATGTATGAAACAGATACAGTGCCTGTACTGAGCCATTTCATTAATTTAAAATAAAAAAAAAAACTTGCAGTACAATAACACTTTGCCACAGCGTCAGGTGCTTCTCACTGCCCACTGTTCTACCGCATGCCTTTTGATTTCATAGTGCGATTTCTGCCTTACCTTTCATTAAATTCACGTGCAATCTCTATTATAAAGGTGACATAATTTTATATTATTTGCTGTACCGTGCATATATTACAGTACAATACTTAATGTCTTGCCTCTCCTTTATAACCATCAAGATATGCCCAAACTGACTTGTGTCTGGAAGTCCCGGGCCCAAACTGCGGCAAATACCTGTATGGGACAATAGTACCCTAATAGATGCAAGCCAATTCCCAGCAGAAGCACTCGGATGCAAGTAATGTGTTTACATCACGTCCTCTCAGGGCTACCCGCTTTGTTGAACAGCCATAAAAAAAATGGCTTAAAAAAATAAACAACAATTCAAATGACTGAAACAGGCACTCTTACCGCGACATAGGAGTGGCACTCGGTGTTGAAACGGATGTAGCGGGAGCAGTGGATGACACCTAAAACAAAAAGCCTGATAAATAACAGAAAACCTAACAAAATTAATGACTTCATTTTACGCCTCATGACGACTACCTATACTGCACACAGGCACCTTTCACCCCTAGAAAGACAGTATTCAGTCTTACCAGTCTTACAAATTAACAGCAAATGCATAGGGAAATAACTTTAGACAGTTGTAGTCCCATTACATAACATTCAATATAAAATTTTCTGAATTTCTTATATTACACAGATTTAGATATTTTACACTATCCACTCACCACCTGAAATGGCCATATTATGCACTTCATTTTAAACCACTTTCACTTAAATCCACCACTAGGTGGCGATATGACATTAAAAACTAATCAGTTCACGCAAAGCTCTTAACACATAGTGCAACATTGCAGTTTCAGCTTCTTCGGTAGAGAGAAAATTTTTTAATAAAAACCGAAGTGTTGAATATATTATTAATGCAAGGAAGAGCTACCCAGCCACCCGCACATACATAGCGCGAAGACAACGGTTTTTACGGTAGTGAATTTATTCGTTCATTTTTTTCTTCTAAATCAAGTGAGCGAACGTAAGAAAAGACAAATTCAGTTCTTAAGTCAAGATAGAGTGACTAAGTTTACATCCAGAGACAGAAAAGGACAAAGTAGTTAAATATACAGTCAGCGCTGGGTTAAGTGCCGGCTGAAATTGCTTTGTTACACATCGGTCTGTTTTTGTACTATTGCAGCCTTCAGACATGGGGGCGTCACGTGACATGCGCTCCTCATTTTGTGATAATAGTCTTAATTAGTGCTGTATCACGATTCGTATGATAACTGCAAACTTACTTGAAGCGTATATTTCAACTATGAATGGACAGTTGCCACAGGTTCTCTTTCTATTAAGAGCCAGCATATACTTTGGACCAACCGTTTCTTCGCAAAGGAAATAATGTGTCGTATTGCTTTTTGCTTATAAAGCGCATCAGTATAGCGCTGTCTATATAATTTATTCAAGAAAACATGCAATTTTCGTTACGCAATTCTGAATAGTCCGTTTTAGATTTACAGTTACCTAAAGAATTAGCTCTAACAAAAACTTTCCTCATTTGTACACCGTTTTAGAGAAACAGGCCAGCAAAAAATGCAAATAAATGACACATGACAAAATATTTTCGCGTTTAGGATGGATAATAATAGGCTGTCAGACTTAACGCTGTCAGAACTGCCTACCCGCCCCCACGGAATCCTTACTCCTCCTACATCCCCAGCCTCTACAATCACTAGTCCCACGACACACTATTCCCATCTTTGAAGATTATCTTTATTATAAGCCTGGCTTTGTGTAAATTGTCTCAGTGAAATCAGGTAAACCATCTCTGTCTGTAGCAGTCCTTTCAGGCATTACCACTGCTTCAGTTTTCAAGCAAAAAGTTTCAAAATGAAAACACATAGATCTCCATCCATATATTTCTATAAAATTATAAAAAGAGTAATCAAATACTTTGAGATATTGCTTTCACAAGACCAAATGTAATAAATGTAATCTCTTCCTTTGTGTAGTATTGTTTAAAATTTACAGTACAACATGTGTCTCAAAATGTATCTGAAAAAGGATCCATCAAATACTTTTTGAGTTTTCCTGCTAAAAACAAGCGTCTAAGGCTGCCCTTCTCTTAGATACCATTATGTGGCACGTTTTAATTATGGTGCGATTTGATTAGTTCTAAATTTCACTCATTCAATGTGTCTAACAAAGTCTGAAAATGACCTGTCAAATACTTTGTGTCTACAACAGTGGACAGGTCCCATAACCATATCTATTGCCCTTCCAGGAATTATTGATGTGTCACGGACTTCACTTTCCTAGAAATACTTCCTAGTAATTTTGCTGATCAGCATATGGACGTTTTGTTTCCTTTTTTACCATTTCAAATAAAACTTGCTTTGTAATTTTGTAGTCAGTTGTCTCACTTGTCTACTGCAGCCTTACTTCAAAAGAACTGATAATGTGGAAAAAAATATAAAACAACGAGTGCAACACCCAGCTAAATGGGCAGTTTTCACTCAGCCTCACCTCAGGTTTTTTGACGTTCTCTTTGCTTTGATTGGCAGCTCCGAATTTCTTGGCTAGTCGAGCAATTTTGGCCTAATAAATAAATAAATAAATAAATAAATAAATAAATGAGCATAAAACACGTAAATGGAAAGTAAAACATCTGTGTGGATACAGCACATAGTCGCCTGTCCTAAGAATTGAAAAACAGTCTTTAGTATTCATATGCTGTGGTACGCGGATCACAGGTAGTAACTGTAATGTGCTGAAATTGCTTAAGCAGATTATATACAAGGCAGATGTATTTTTCTCTGCACTGAAGTCCATAAATTATAAAAGCATCATTGTTAGATTCAGAGGTGAATTATTTCAGAACAGAAACAGCTGATTTTCAGTTCAAGGGGAACATAACATGGTACATGGCCATTTATGGAACAAACTTTTGGGGTGTAAAACCTTTTAACAGTACAAAAAATACCAGCATAATAGCTTGTATGAGGGTTTTAACTGGTAGACTACATAGGATGGCAGGGCGCTCATCCTCCTTCTCTAAAAAGCTCGCCCTATCCTGTGGTCTTTGCAACATAGGTGAGCGAGATGTTGCCGATACCTGCAGAGTGTTGAGTGTGTGCTGATGCTTTGTGGCACAGTCCAGCTTCTCCACCCTCTCTCGGAGCTCCTGCAGGCTTCTGTCAAAAACAGTGAGCTGCAAGACTCGAAGCTGTTCCTCCACCAGCTGCTGCACCACCTGCATATAGGATGAAGAAACGGCGTCAGCAAAGATGTGGGAGGGCCACAATTATAGGATATATTTCAGCTCACTGGAATACAAATGAACACAGAAGAAAATGGAAACAAATGAAGTCTCCTCTACTAATTGTACCCACACCTTCTCAAGCTTGAGTCGGCGGCCTGCATCTGCGCTGATTTTCAGCTCCAGTTGGGCCTCAATTTCCTCATCGACCTTCTGCCTCTTGCCTGCTCTTTCTACCGCATCCAGCTTTCCATCTGTTAATGTGTCTTTGGACAAGACACGCTTCAATCCTACCTGGACTCCTTCGCAGTCCCCACCTGCCAGTTGAATGATGGTGTGACTGAGTTAAAAGCGGGTAGACTATTGAGGTTGGACAATTCAATTCAAGAAATTCAAGAGTTCTAGAACTTGTGTTCCGTTGACATGCAACAGAATCAGACACTCATACAGATGAAGACAAGGATCCACTTGCAAGTATTGCTTCACACATCACAAATTTTATAGACTGAAACACTGACGAATGAGATCTGAGCTTCTCAAAGAGAGAAAACAGGCGACTAGCAGGTAGAACTTAGGTAGAACTGGCCTTACTTACAAAAGCCTTCTGCACTCAAGTCAAATATTCAAAGTGTCAACAGATGAACCACCCTACTTTTCTATACCTGAAGTCAGGAGTGTAGGAGAGGTTGAGGAAACAGGAGCAGCAGTACTACTCTGTTCTGAGCCACTTTTCTCAGTGTCCACCTCCATTTTCTCCACTTTCTGTTCTTCTTCAGTCACTTCCTTCTCTTTGGCTTCATCCTTTTCTGCCTGGCTTTCATCCTCTTCACTGAGGACCAGAAACCCCTCCTTCACCTCCTGGTCAGACTCGGGTGTGTGGGATGAAGATGGTGAGTGGGTGTTCAAAGGGTGGCTGGCACTTTTATCATCTTCAAGAGAATCTGTTGCCAAGGGGGGGTCAGTAACCATGGGCTTCTTGGAACATTTTTTGTCCTTTGTAGTTTGTTTTTCTCGAGTCTTCCGAGTTGAATCTTTGAGACCTACATTAGGACCCTTAGATGATGGTTTATCAGGCTTGGGGTGGCCATTCTGAAATGAACAGTAATGTCATTAGATGATGTGATAAAAATACAAATTTGCACAGCCCTTCCCAGCAAGTCATTATTCTAATCAACTGTTTTCACCCCATCTATTAAAAACATCAACAAACCTTTTTGTTGTTAAGCAATGTAGCAGATTCTTTTTCCTTCTTTAGCTCCCCCTTTTCAGTCTTCTTGACTGTCTTCATATTTTCGCTTACAGCAGGAGTCCCTTTGACCTCTTTCCCTCCATCTTTTGGTGACTGTGGTGGAGATGAGGTCAGGGGAGACTGGGCCTTCGTCTCAGAAGAATGGCAGGGTGGGGAGGGGGATAAAGAGAGCGAGAGTGCTAGGGGAGAGGGGGAGCGAGATGTTGTTTTTTGGCCATTGTCAGTGGGACTCTGTCCCTCTTTCTCAGAGTCTTGGTGCTCTTCCCCAGTGTGGTTTCCATTCACCAGAGGAGGTGAGGGATGGGGGGAGCTGCTTGCAGTAACGGTTGAAGAGGAAGAAAGGGAATTATGCAGGAATTCCAATTGCTGCCGATCACTGATTTTCATTGTTTTTCGTGCTCGAAACACTTTCTTTTGGGGCTCTTCTGCTACTGCTACATCCATTTTTTTCACCTGGTAGAAAGGAGACAGCAGGTTGTTTGTCATTCCATGTAAGAATTTACACAGTATGGCAGTACTATGCACGGAACAAAAGGGCAAACCAAGTTCAGTTCTTTTGGTGATCACTTTATAAACCAAAAGATTTACAGAGATATATTTTAGAAATAAACTGTTGTAATTTTAGATTGCAAACACCAGGGGGAGTCAAAATACATTTAATGTTACACTGGGTGTTTCTAGAAGCCTCTTTTTCAAAAACGGGCACAGAATTAGCCCTACATAAGTGAATTTAGTAAGAAAGCATATTAAAAATGTATTTCAATTACTCAAGCATCAGAATCCAGTTTAAACAATCAAGGTTAGCCTGAGAATACATAACAGGTTAGAGAAAATCAAGTTTATACTCTACTTCTAATGCATCGCAGAACAAAATGTAAAATTTCCCATCAATAAGCATCAGTAACTCAAAACCCTGCTAAATACATATGAAAACCTTGCAGAGCTGCCACACCTACAGTTCACAACTCCTCCCTTTTATACATTCCCCTAGGCTCCCATTGGTTATTTCTTTCCAGCAAATCAGAGGGGCTAGCTACAAAATTCACCCAGCAACAAGGGATAGATATTACGTAATGTTCACGTGTGTTCTCTAGACCAGAACTCGTCAGCCTTAGTCCGAGACAGCAACGGCATCTAGAGGGCACTGCTTAAACTAAACACAAAATCACCTTAAATCAAATTGATCAAAGTTGTTTACCTCCACAGACAGATAGACAAACCAGAACATCTGTTGAACCACAGTCTTACAGGACGAGTTGAGCAGTCCTGTTTTGGACATTGTTAGCACTTCTCGTAACACTGAAATGCACTCAAGAGTTTAGCTAGTTATGCCAGCAAAAATGTTACTCGTCTCCCCACAGGAGACGGACATTAACACAGGTGTGTAAGAGTATGGCATGCAAAGGTCATTGGGACAGCAAACAAAAACACGTTGTTAAAATACGACTTATAAGATGTTATACAAAACTACTCTAATTAAACAGGTTAGGAAACTGGATTGGTCAGAAATTAAAGGATTTATACAAGAGACACTGCCCAGTAACATTCTCTGATTTAGCACCATTAGAAACAAAACTGGCTGAGAGAACCCAGTCTGAAATAAATCTAGACTATTTGGAAAAAAAACCTAAAGGCAGCCAAATACCTAAGGACCAAATATGCAAAAGATGATAAGTAAGAATTAAAGCGAAACCGATACTACAAGCTAGGGGGAATGAACTACAGTTCTAATTGATCAAGTGGAAAATCTATTGAATGTGAATATGTTCTCTCCTTTTCGCAATTTAATCAATTATATACATTATTTGTTTAGTCTTCCTATATTAAACCAATGCAAAACTGTATTGCACTCTTCTGTAAGCCACCCCAGGAAAGACTCAAAAATCCTCATGCCTATTATAAGGAAGAGCAAACAGCAAAATGTAGACCTGTGCCGACAAAAGGTACCACTGCAAAAAATGATGAACTGTAAGAAATCGAAATAATTTAAATAAATCTATCTGCCTGATCGTCTGAGTCCACAAACCCTAGACAGTAGTTCGCTCTGTACAGTTTCCCTTAATTTCCCAGCAGCATTATTGCATCTCACTCAAGAAAATCTCAACAGAAGTGCTATTAAAGAACATCTACTAAAACAGGCAAAGAGAAGTGAACACAGAAAAGCCTGGGTGTTACTTTGAATGTGGAACTGGACTGGTTTTGTTTTGTAATATAACAAAATATCTTGAATATTAACTACTAGCTAACATAAATTATGGCTATAACCAAACCAATTGGCTGCTTATACAAATACAATACATTCAAGTATCCTGAAACCTCACCTGTATTTATATCCACTAGGAGGGTAGATCATTATACCACAATGATAGCTCCAATTATCACTGTGGGGGGTGACCAAAATTGTTTGTTCAGGAGACACAGTAAGGGACACATAGCATTGCTACAGTAGTATAGAGTCGGCTGCATAGACAAATGGGACATATTAGCTAACCGTAACCGCGGGTCGCATAGTGATTACGATTCAGAGCACAGAGCCAATGTAAGGCAGGAGCCTCTAGAATGTTTGTCTCAGGCTTTCTCCTTCAAGGTAGTGTGTGTGGGTGTGTGGGTGTGTATGTGTGTGTGTGTGTGGGGGGGGGGGGGTCACAGAACAAGTGACGGTCACCATGCCAAGAGAGGCCAAGCACATTCAAGGACCATCCATATTAAAAAAAATTGGTTATTGCACTCAAATAAAGAACACTTCAAAAATGGAGACACCAGGTGAAGCTGCTAACTGTTCGTAATCCAGAAAAACACCCTATCCTGCTGACACGGAATCTTTCTGCCAAACTTGAATAAACTACATTCTCCTCTTTTCCAACTCAGTAGTTGCCAACTGGTCAATCACGACTGACAGTGTCATGATCAGCCCCGCCCTGCGTGTCTAGCTCCCGGTGTTTCCTTCAGGCGGGGCTTGATTGGCCTCGCCTGTGCCTCGTTGTGCTTTCCTGATGTGTTAATCCCTTCATTTGCCTGATCACGCCCACCTGGTGTTTCCTCCTTGATGTCTTGCCCTATTTAGCCAGTCTACGTCCGGTTCCCCGTGTCGGTAATTGTCTGAGCTATGTCTCTGTTGAATGTGGCTTGCGTTCCCGTTCTTCCCTTATCCTGTTAATAAAAGCCCCTTTTGCGGGGTCTAAACCCTCAGCCAGCATTATGGGTCATTCCTCCCGCTGCAAACGCCACAGACAGGTCAATCTTTAAGACATTCTTAGGCCATTGCAAAAATGAGGCAGTCACCTTCACTACTCCCCACCCTCATTTAGCAACATCTACGGAAGGGAACCCCCAAGCTTGGTCTCTCTCCAGATTATTCTCTTTGTAAAAGTAGCTCTTACTGTATGAAAGGTTGGAGTCCATTGTTCTGACCTATAACATTAACCATTCAAGACTATTTTAATTATTTTATTACAGGTAAATGTGGAAACAAAAACACAAATATTATGATGTAGCTTGTTGCAGGAAGGAAGCAAAGCTTTCATTCATTTTATCTGGTCTCCCTAACCCCAGTTGAAACATGTACTTATTTTGCCATAGTACATAGAAGTACACAGAAGAGGTCCAACTAATGGACTTTTTACCACTACCATTAACAACTCAAGGAAACAGAATACTACTGAAAATTACCCAAAATCACACACAACCTCTGGGTCTTTCTACACCCTCAACACAAATAAGTACAAGTTAAGTCCAAAGTACTCATATGACTGTAATAAACAAAACACATTTACTTTCAGACTGAAGTAGCTACCGACGATTCCATCTAGTTAAATTAGTAAACACATTCATGTCTAATTTTTGCTAAAGAATGCTTACATTTATGTATTAACATTAAATCATAAAACATGATAACATTGCCCAGCTGATAAAATAACATCCAGACATTAGACATTCTGTAACCGAAAACCGATAAGAGAATCGTATTATCGTTTTATCATATGAATAAGACAGCCACATATTCATATCGCACCATGCACTGAGCTGTATATAACAGTAGGGGCAGTAAGGTCTGTTGACTGCTGTTGAAAAGTGTACAGCACTGAGATTTTCATTCTCAGTTGGACAAGGGGCAAAATAAATGTGAAAAGCCTTGTGGTGAACAAAGGAACTTGCAACAGCTAGAGTGCATAGGTTAGATAGGGTTGTACCAACTATTATTTGGAGGGAGACCATTCCTAATAATTCAAGATGAAGCCATCCAAAATGTATTGGAAGTAAAAATAAGCACACCCTCCAAGAAAGATTAATTCGTACAGAGCAGACAGCTATGCAGAAAATCTTATATACCTGCTTGTGTGCACAATCCCATACGCACAGCAGAATTTGGTCCACCGCCAACACAGACACAAGATAGTGTGAACATACACAAATGGACACACTTCAAGCCTTTATCACACTGAATACCAGACTTACTGCTAACCTATCCTGAGTGCTAGCAAACAAACACCCACATATTTCACCCCCCCCCCAACTATGTTACAACACAGTAAAGGATACCTTTATTAAAACACACAAGCACACACTTGTGCACACCCATCCCCCTCTTTGTGAAACAGACAGTGGAAAATTACAGCTGAGAACAGACTGTACCATTTACGACAAAACTTTAGGGGGGTTGATATGTCAGTCTTTACTTATTACTCAAAGGTAAATAAGATCCCACACACAACATTCACATAGATGTTTCCAGTTTTACTTGAGATGTATGTATAAGCCTGCTAAAAACCATTTACAATATTTGTCAATGAATATTTCTAGATGTTTCTAAAATACAAAAAGGACTGTAAGTTTACACTCCTTTCACTTAAAGTCAGCATCAATTCCCACCTACCAGAACCTTTCAGGACAAAAAATAAAGTTCGGATTTTAATCGATTTTCCCCTCCCCTACTCAAAATCAAACTACAGATGACAAATAAATGGTTCAAAACAAGTTTTAACTTTATTTAGCTTTTTACTTTAGGGTTAAAGTGCAATCTGACAAGCCATAAAAGATGCTTGTAAGTAAGATGGCAGACCATGCCATTGTAAACACTTTTAGAAACTTATAAAAACTTTACAAGCTTTCTCTATGGCGTATTTTCAAACTGGCAACAACACAATACACCCTCAAACTTATAAATAAAAGTAATAAGAGTAATATTGAAATAATAATAGAAAAAAAACACACAATTTTATCATGTCAGCTTGGTATTGAGTAAATACCATTGGGCTTGACATAGTGCAAAAGAAAGCTTTTGAAAAACTGCTAGTGATAAGAAAAATGAGGCACGTACTTCGGGTCTAAAACTTTTAGCATGTTAATGAATCCCGGCTTTTCCACATTATGTATGGGCACCATGTCTTTTGCAATATACATCGCGACAGCGTTTGTTATCGCCTTCCACCGTGCCCCGTTCTTATCATATGGCACACAGTTCGAAGACGTGTCTAGGACGGTTGCTTGCTTGACTTTGGATGTTGTGCTGGTGCTGCGGCTATTTTCATTTTGGTGGGATCGGCACTTCTCCCACTCCGCCGCGTGTCTCTGCTTTACGTGCTGGAATAAATTTCTCGTGCTGCCTCCATTGGTTGCAACAGTTTTTAAACAGACTTTGCACCGAGGACTTGTTTGGTCTGTGTCCGACGGCGCAAAACCGAACCAGTTCCATATTATAGATGTGGTAACACCTTTCTTGGGCACAAGCTCCAGCTTTTTAGCCTATCGTTGCCATGATGTTTTTGAGTCTGCTACTGCTACTTCCTGTGTTCGTTTACCTCTTTTCAAGTTGCAGAAGAAACACGTCACGAAACGAAAATGTCACTTCCCGTCCCCCCCTTTCCGAGTTTGAATTTCCAGTTTCGTCGGGATAAATGAATGCAGCAACTTGTTTGGGTCGCCGCGCTAATTTACCCGTGAAGAGCGCTGCATCACATTAGTTCCACTTTTGGCACTCACGTGTAAAATAAGTAATAAAACCGATTTTCATAAAAACACATCGTCCAGAACTGTAAATTCAAATTAATAAATTAAAATCGACTTATCGCCCAGCTCTACAGGGTACACGGTCACTGACCGTGACACATATGGCCAATTTAGGCAAAACTATGCTTGCACAATGTGTGATGTTAATATCGAAACCACATGTTCTGCATATGTAACTGTCACATCGAAATGACCGCGACAAATCAGCTGAGTTTAGACCATCAATTTTATGGCAAAACTTACTCTGGCACAAGAAACAAAACTTTGCAAGCTTTTAATGCTTGTTCCTTTTCAATATTATGTGGTACACATAAAAAAAAATTAATCACATTCATGCTGTTAGATTCAGTCACTGACAACATGACACATTGAATGAAGGAAAAACAAGAACTGGTTGCCAAAAGACATTTGTCTTCCGCTGTATGGAAATATTCTTGATTTCAAAGAGACAATACTGAACAAAAGCAAGTATTTTATCAGTTCTGTTTTGTGTCTGTTGGTACCACTCAACTCAAATCAACATAATTTGACAAATACAACATTTCTTTTTCGGTAATCTTTATTTTGGGCAAATATTTCTAATTTTTTCCCCTTTTATAAATATTGCATTATTTAACATAAAAATTTTAAATATTGTAATGTTACCTTTTTCCAACATCGTTCAAACCTACTGAATACATTCATTAAAAAAATATTATAAGGTTATTATGCGTTACGTAAGATGTAGCCAAGCAATAGAGCTAGGCTTAATTTTTGTGGAAATTATCTTGAGATACAGAAATTGTAGAATGTAAAAAACTAACTAAATTTATGTGAGATTGATAAAGTTAGGCCAGGTTACTCCAAGAGGTACATAACTGTAATCCATCTATAGCTAACCTCACATTAATGGGTGAGTCCATGGATCTTTAAGATGTTGTTGCAATGCAGTCAAATGGTTGTGATCTTTAAGTTCTGTGATGGCTGCATTTTTATTCACTTTTTATATTTAGTGCTCCACTCTTTATTTAGACCCTCATCTGCTATGCTCAGTCTTCCTTCTGCCATATTAGCGAGTAATGAAGAAGGAGAGTTTAAATCGAGTAATCACAACAGCTATATTTAAGGTTAGATACTGGTCTACATAACTAACATTTGAGTGACCGATGAAACATGACCACTTTGCTGCAATTTGATAAATGTGATAAAATGGCCACAAGGGGTAATTTTTTTTTTTTTTATAGGGCCAAGTGTATTTGACTAAGCCACTTAAATGTTCCCTGAGTAAAAACGTCTGCAAGGGGTTGATGCTGGGCAATATGGCAAAATATTTTATCGTGATAATTATCGCGCGACTGATATGAAAACAATTATCAGCTTATCAAGTTATTCTTTTTTTACTCAACAGCTCCATTTTTGCTTAAAATTTCCTTAGGATTCACCTTAACTAGATTCAGAAAATAAAGTGACAATTTGAATGGACTGCAAACAAATTTATTAAAAAAAAAAAAAAATCACAGAAAAATAAACTTTGCCATCGGCCATATCACGAGGAATGTAGACAGTACGGTTTGATCCTGGATTTCCTCTTACTTACTCACCAATCTGGAAGTAATTTGTCCCATTTCCAGACATCCCAACTCTCCAGGAAATTGATAAATTGATAAATTGACAGCAGCTCCTGGACACCGGCAAACGACGCGCAGTCCCGGAAATCTGTTGTCCCACTAGTCAGTGTTGTTAAAATTGTGCTTCCGCCCGCCCCGCTCTCACCACAGTTGGCAATACTTTATATATTTATATTATACACACACACACACACACACACACACATACATACAGTATCGGGCCTGTGGTGGTGACGTCATTGCGCAAGGCATCGTGGGTCACATTTGTTACCTCCCGGATGCCCCCCATCTGCCTCCCTGAAATCAATATTCCTCAGGTGGAATGTCTGCATTTCTCATCACATTGAAAGTGGAAACGTTAAGTGATGGCATCCAACTAAGCACTTGCTTTCTGTATCTTCTACTGGATGGCAATGCTGTGAGCGGTGAAATAAGTTTGCATTATCTCCAATTTTAGCAGTTATTAATACACTTTCTACAACAAAGTTTCTTCTGATCGAGCACGCGTTTCACGTTTATGATAATTCAAAAACAGTAGCAGGTGACATGCTCTAACTCTGTGCGTTTGCTGGACATAGGTTGTTCGTTCTTAAAAGACTACCATAAGACTGGTCGGAACCGTGTTCATTTCTGTAGTGTGATAGACTGATATATGCCATCACGCAATGTTCCTTATCAAACTGTTATGGAAGTTATATCATTTATATGATAGGTTGATAGATCCTTTATATCATCCAGCCTGAGCTGGCACCCAATCCTGGGTCATTCCCTGCCTTGGGCCATAGCTTCTGACCCCTGCAAACCTGCATAGGACAAATGGGTACAGAAAATGGATGGATGGATGAAAATACTCCCTTTCTGCCTTCTGGTTTTTTCATCAAGAATATGCTTTCATAGTTGCCAGCAAAGAGATCCCCAGCAGTTCATTTAGTTATGTGGCATTCAATCGGTTCTCCAGCACCAATAGATGTTCCAAAAGAACACACATCACTCTCAGTGGCTGCACTGCCCATCAGCTCCCCTAGGCACAACACTTCAGAATGAAGCAGCCACTACTCCTGTAGCTTATTTCCAGACATTTCTCCCCGGCTGCTTATATACCTCACCTTATTATAACCACAAAAATAGAATCAAAATGAGGTCCTGTGCAATTGCCCCAGTATAGTTAGAGCCAAAACCCAAACGGCACTCCCCTTTCTCGGATGCTTAATGCTAATCCACTGTCAAACGTAGCTTTGTTACAGAATTATTCAGAGATTTGGCATCGGTAACGATGAAGAGATTGCTAAAGCTGCAAAAGCAGTACTTTCAATTGTTCTCTGACTCCAAGGTTCAAATTGGCATGGAACACGACAGAGCTCATTTTAAAACATAGCAAAATCAAGCACAATAGTTTTGGGAAAGCATGCGCAATAGGAGTCACTAACACCACATTCCAGACTCCCTGTACACAAGATTTCCCTTACAAAAAGCTGAAGAAAAAAAATTTATTTCCGGTGATTAATGATTAAGCTAGCAAAATTGGTGTAAATGATAGCCAGACCAGAGATCTTAACACAGCCCACTTGGGACAGTGTCTTACAACCCTGCTATATAACCGTAGGCAACTAGTCAAGCCAATTTCTTAAGGTGAGTGGCCATCTACATTTTTTCCTGTTCCAAATGGGGTTTACGTAACACACTGATGGGTATTGCTAGATACCGATGGCGAAGGACATTTGCCTAAACAAGCACAGACTAACATATTCAAAGACTTTAATAAGAACGTTCCATATGACAAATCAAGCCTTTACTGGTAAAACTTGCTTTAACAAAAATTCAAACAGGGATTGACTGAATTCCAGCAGAACTCCTTGTTTAATTTTTTTGGTATGTAATGAGAGTATAATATAAATATCCAGCAATCTATAAAAACCATTTCAGCCTTCAGCCTGAATGCATTATATTCCTCAAGTGATACTTGTATGGAGTTAAAAAAAAAAAGCCAAAAGTTAATGCTCCAGGAAGGAAACAAATGTCACTCTTCCCTTCCAAACCAATTCCATTCTCTTTGCAAACAGAGAAACCGAACAAAAAAGAAACAAGCAACAAGATTCTGAATCTACAAGATTCTGAATCATGACATGTGGATCCTAAATGTTCCTTCATTTTGGTGTGTTGTCACTTCATTTTGGAACCAGAACTAATCTAAGGCAGGCAAGATGGGAAGTAGACTGATGACGATCATAAAAGGAGAATCCTAGTTAAGACTCTAGACTTACGACCTAAAACTTCCAGACTCCTCTCCCACAGCTGTTGTAACCTAAAGGCAGATACCAAACTCCTATGGTAAATAAAAACCAAAATAAAATAATGCAGTTATACATGTCAATTTGCATATCTTAATGAATAAGCATTGTCCCACTTAATCTCAAACAAAAATAAGGAAAACCAAAAATATTTCCATTATTTACCAGGTTCAAGCGTAGGAGTCTAGTTACAGCTTAATGAAAATGAGTTAAATATAACTAGTGAAACAAATTAATATGCTGTATTGTCAAAGAATGTGTGTATTACATTACAAATTTCACTTTCAGACTTATCATTTTGCCTCCAACTATAATATTGCAATTCAAAACTGCAATTTTTCAAGCATGTTTATTTACGCAAGTTCAAGTATATTCATTAGGGTTATACTTTCACACGGAATAGTCAAAACATACAATTATACGAAATAAAAATAAGATTAAAAAATTAAGAGATATTCTGAAAACAATGCAGGGTCATCAAATTTGATGTTTATGAAAAAATATTAACGCTGTGAAATTAAAAATCACTGCTTTACATACATACAGAACAATGACCTGTTTCTTGACTTATGAGCAAAACATCCAAAACGAGATACAAATGTTTGTAAAATTCCCTAAGCAAACAAGTAAATAGACAGGGAGTTTTGCAGTCTGCGCAAGTACGTGCTCCTGAGTCATTCGTTCTCAATTTTCAGCTAAACAAAGTGTGACTATGTGAACAAAGAAACACGATAACCGTGAAGAGAAAGAGCGTGTTGTGGGGGAGGGGACACCAGGACTGAACCAAAATCGGAATAACCCTACAGCTCTAATGATCACACACAATTCAACAGACTTTAAAAAAAAAAAAACACTAACATGCAAAGGGAGTACATGTGCATCGCTCAATTTAAGATGAAACCAAAAGTCCTTGCATTTGAACAACATATGGACTTAATAAAATTATAAGCTGACAAGTAACCTTCTTTATTTACAAAGATGCACGTGAAAACAAAAACCTTCTTACAAAGAACTGACACTGAGTCAACATACAACACTTCTAAACGCCCATACACCAACAGCCAGTCAGTGGGAAATTTTGGGCTGTACCAATCTGAGGCAAATCACGCTCTGAGAGATAGGATCTTATATAGCCAAGTCTTATTTGGTCTACAAATGCAGCAAGCAAATTTCTTCATCTCTAATCAATATATGCATATCGTAAATGTGTGAATCGTAAAAACTAGCAATTATATGGGCCATCTAAATGTGCAATCAAAAAAGAAAAAATAATTTATTAATTAAAATACAACTATTTTAGGAAAGCAAAAAATAACTCATGGAATGGACCATCAATTTATTTTGATGGCACCACTCAAGGCAAGAATTTAACTCCCCCACCCCAAAGCCTATAGACTAGGCTTTTTCACTCAATAGTTCTGCCCATTTTGGAGTCATAGATTCAAAACCAAATCAGACAGCACTGTCTCTGTAATAGTATTGTAGAGTCAGCGAACTCAGACATAATAGACCAGTTAGTTTTCCGCAGGATATCGAGAGAGGAAATACTGCTGCATGTGGTAGCAGTGATAGTACAATCCCTAACAGTACTCCAGATTCCGGTGCTCACATAGCTCACAAAATCTATAAATACACCCTTTTCCAAATCACTTATCCTGGTCAGGGTCGGAGGGGCAAGCGTAGCCTAATATTCTTTAAGCTTTTCTTTGCCCAATTTAAAGAAACTCCTTCAAACACATAAACCTTAAAATATTTCCCTAATCAATCATTTAACATAAGTTAAAACTGAACAATAGTTCAGCGGTATTAATGACATTATATGCGTGGTCTATAGTGCAATACAAAATGTCAGTTTACTGATCTTATATTAATAAACATATGCAACTGCAACCAATTTGATCTGGAAAACAGGTGGCTACAGTACACACAACAAAAAAGGATTTCATTATACTAAGGTTTTAGATCTGCTCCTGAACACTAAGAACTACCAGCCTGTTTATTGTGTCTGTCAGCCAATCAGGAAGCAAGGGCAAGTAAACCGGTTTAATCCAGTTCAGTCCTGTCCAAGCCTGCTGCATTACTCACATTTTTGGGAGGGGGAGGGGGAACTGCAGTATAATTTTCGAGGTACTCTCCTATATTCATTTTTCTTAGGCTTAAATAAAAAGCCAACAAAATTAGAAAAGTATATTTAAAAAACGACAACCTTATTATTTAGATATCCCTTAAATAAGAAACATAACAGGCAATTGAAAACGTCAGAAGACATACCTATCTGTATATAAAACAACCGATTAAAAAAAGAATACACTTATGGTCATTTTACTAAGGACTTCATAAACAAAAAGGAAATAACTACTGAAAGCCACAGAAGGGAGCCAGTAAGACTAAATCTTTACATTGCATTTACCATAGCTGGAATTTATTACACAAAACATTTTTCTGAGATTTCAGTAATTTAACACACACTATTAGTGGGTTCTGTGACTTTAATACTGTATATATCACAAACTATTGTTAAAAACACAGTTTGGGTAGTAGTGCACAACAAAACTCATAGTATCACATAGTACTCCTATAGGCAAAGGTGACCCCAAACATGAAGACTAAGGAATCCCTTTCAAATCCTGACAACATACAAATGAGGCCAACCTCTTAACCATGCAAGAAAAACTGAAAATAAAATTCTAAAGGATGCACGAAAGCCCCAGGAAGTGTACTTTACAAGTCAGATAGCGAGCCAGGAATTCTTAACAACAACACATTTTAAGAGGTTTAATACATCCATGTCTGCCTTTTCTATATAATGGCTGTTTCTCAAAATTATTTTATGTCTATAAATTTAAGAAACTCAGCTCTGGGAATATGACCGAATGTGCTTGTGGCCAGTTATGTTATGCAAATGAACAGTTTTCCAGCTGTTCATATTAAAAGCTGACGTCTACGCTTACAATGCTTCCACAAGTCATAGTTGCCAGTTGTGATTTATTTATTTTATTTTTTTAAACAGGCTTAACAGCTATAACCGCAGCAGCATCACTGCTGCACTGCAGCTAGAGAACACTGCAGTTGCAGTTTTGCAGTAAGATATAAATAGCCACATGCTAATCACCCTATTGCCCTCTCCAGCAACACTACTAGTGACACAGCACAATTAACAACAGTAATTTTATTTTCTCATTAGTGTGACTGGGGAAAGATTCCATATGCAGTGTCTCTAGATTTGCACAGAAATCGATGAATTAAATATATTTACTGCAGCAAACAAAAGGTGGCGTCATGGGACAAGCATTCAGGTCAACATTCCTCACATGATTTGGTCACCCAGTGCAGTGCAAGTTAAATATCAACCTGAATCCACTAATAAGAATAGATAACCTTCACTACAAATACAACTTCAAAATAACATTTAAAAAGGGATCAAGAGGCAGACCAATAAGGTAGGAAAATTTCAGCGTTATTTTTACAAGGCCCCAATGTGCCTCAAAAAGTTAGTACTTGACTGGTTCTTGATTATCTCTATTAGCACATTTTGTTAAATAATTGCATCTCATCTCCTTTTTTGGCTGTTTTAGTCAATGTTTCAAATGTAAAGTGTACGCGTGAACACAAATGGTTAGCGGAGAAATGTTTCTCCGCACTGCCATTTTAGCGCTCAACAGCAGCGCCCATCCCCCCTTGCTGGCTGACGGCACCTGGACTCATTCCCTGCAGAGACTCAAAATGGCCACCAGCGCTGCTAAAGGCAGCCAGGCTTGATTTCCAGCAGCTGCGCGCTGCACTGAAGGGCTCAGCCACTGGCAAGCCGAGCTGACTACAGTTCACTGGAGAAGTGTGAAGACCAGAGTTACATTTTGTTTAGCATCAATGTTTGGTTCTGTGCAACTGGTTTGTTCCCCAAATATAGCCAAAACGATATGTAGACTATAACATCTATTTATTTCAATACAAAAAGATGCTCTAAATTGTCCTTTCATAGGTTTATTAATAAGTTGCTTCATTCCACTAATTTCATGAAAAGGAGCATTTCGTGCATTTACTGAAACCCCTCTGGGATCCCAAGGATTCGTTGCAGATTTTCATGTAACTGAGTGAGGCCCTTAAAGCAAATGCATTGATGTGAAGTGATCACCAGTCCTCAAGGGGAGGGCAGACATTTCCCAGGTTCCTTTGAGTCAACTGCCACAACTGTAGCTATTCTGCTAGAGTTCTTTTGCAATCCCTGCTCTTATGCCAGCTCATAACTGATTAATCCACACCACGGACTGTACAGACGACATGCATTCCTAAGTAACAAGCAGAAAGACAGAGGACTACATCCTGAGCAGTGTGCATGACTTACACCTATGAGAGGAGAATGCTGACATCAAACACGGTGATGGTAGCCAGCTAACCAGCGAGAAAGACTCCTGTGTCCAGTAGGTCTAGCAGGCAGTCTATCCATACATTCACCCATTTCATGAAAGTCAGTAAAAGGATTGTGGGGGGAAAAAAAACAAACCATTTGCTGCACAACAGAAGGGAAAGCTGTCTTACTCTGCAACACCACTGAAAAAGCCTCCTTATAACAGTGTATTAAGGTAATCCCATAAGGCCGCTATTTATTTTCAAATAAAAAAAAAATATATTAGAAAACTTGAGTGAATGTCAACCCACCAGAGGAACAAATGCAAGCCATCATATAACAGAAATCAAGCTTTTTATTTTTCACATCTATAAAAGCCAAGATGATGTACTGTAAATGATTTGGTAATGCTCGTCTATTTCACCCGGTGTGATCTCTGATAAGTCAAATACCGGAGCCTGTATCAAAGTCCATTGGAGCATTACTTCATTTAATTACCCGACTAAACTCATTCAGCAGGGAGTGTGATGGTTAAGGAACACTTTTGGCCACAAATAACCTGCTGCTGTACCCCTGTAATACATACTGGCAGAACTATATCCTAAGCCACACATAATGCTGGGCAGATTTCAGTTTTGAAAGAAGTAACTGTATCAGGTATGGCACAGCCTTAAACAAGTCTTGTATAATAAAAGTAATTAGTTGCCAATGGCGCCAAAATGACATGTATCACATATATACATGCAGTGGAATATGTTAGCACTGGTGCCCCTGCAGTCTAGGCCCACTGGAACAGCAGTGCTGATGTCAGCAGTTACCACGACAACCGGGATCAGAAAAAATGCAGAGCTCTCAGTTTTGGATTGGCATTTAGATGAGTCATGCAGTGCGCACTGCATCCAGTGGCAATGCTTCACAAAGCCCTAGGCTCCTTAGGCCTCCCCCACCCCCCAGACCCAGGCATTGTGGGTTAAATGAGCAAGACAAGCTGGTTAGAGGGAGGAGCAATTCGTAGTAGGTCCTTGAATCCATCATGCTTAAAGCAGACATTTAAAATAAGTGGTCAATAAACTGTTTTCATGTATACACAGATATTCACCAGTAAAAACCAAAATGAGTACCACACATCAAGTGCTAAAGAATTAAATAATTAATAAATGTCTAGGAAGGTCACTGAAGTAGAGCAGAAGAACCAGGCAAGTGATGATCAAATACAGACCTACCAGTGCATCAAAGACAGAAAACAATATTCATGTATTTGCACTATTATCATGGTATATTTGTATCTTAACTTTACCAATGTTCAAGGCTCTGTATATGTTAGCTATGACAGCTATATCCTATAATGTTCAGGTGTTGATATCTAGGTGTAGAAAAAAGCTGAAGAGCAGTGAAGTCCAAAGGTATTGAGATCTGCAATAAGGTGCGAGGAATCCCAAACATTGTCCCCCATTGCTAGAAAAAGAGGTTCCTGTCATCAAGAAAAAAAAAGCATAGTATTTCTCCACTAAATGAAAAATAAGTTGAATTTTATACCAGAAGCATACATGAGTCTCTACGAATAAAGTTGGTAACCATACTAAAAGGAAGTCAAGCTTGATGTGTACCAAGGGAAAAAATGTTGGTTAACTTTACAAAAACCCTT
Organism: Petrocephalus zakoni; assembly: GCA_026774425.1. Taxonomy (NCBI): domain Eukaryota; kingdom Metazoa; phylum Chordata; class Actinopteri; order Osteoglossiformes; family Mormyridae; genus Petrocephalus; species Petrocephalus zakoni. The sequence continues at coordinate 34,731 of JAODKN010055604.1, forward strand.
AGGACAATAAGGAAAATCTGGATTGTTGTAGCCTGGGTTCCACTGCTTCCAGAATACATGGCGCTGTAAACCAATCAACTTAGAGAGTGACTGTAGGCATAACAACATGCTGTCCTTGTCACGCTGTAGGCATAACATGCGCCATTTTCGCAAAACTCAACACAAATCAAGTATTGCGATGGATAACCAACATGAAGCAAGGAATGTTGACCATTATAGACAGGCAAATTAGGAACTCAAAATCTCAAAATAAAACAAAAATAAAACACCAAGTTTAAAAGACGCATCGCACAGACCTGCCTTAGACATGTCTAAGGCCCAAATTTTTTTTCACAAAATAGATAAAGGACAATAGTAATCTAAGTGTAAATTGTTATTTATTAACCAATAACCATAGGCATAATTAACCAATAACCATATGAAACAAACTAGGCTTCAAAACCTTAGGACCCATGGGCGAACTACTGATCTAAGTAGGCCACCACAGAAACAAACAGAAACCTACAAAAAAAACTTCTAATATTCTTCTAATATCTTCACACCTTTAGTCCCATGACCAAATCCCCAGGGAAACAGGATTCAATGAGGAAAAAATTATCAATTTAAAGTATCCAAAAAAACTAAAATAAAATAAATTTACTAAAAGACATTCAGTTCACAACCAATGACAGCACGAGAACACGAAGCGACGCTGAAAGTCAAAAAGCTCAAAATTTCATTATTATACATCAAGCAGAAAATGCATAAAACTCACCGTTCTGCCACGAATAACCAGTAAGCGAGAATTATCCGCTTTTGTCTTTCGTAACGTTTTGCTAGCTTCACGTTGTGCCTGTATGTTCAGCTCAATCAGTCAGCTGACCAAGTACCATCAACGTGAGGGTGATGCAGTCACACACACAGAAACGGTGTCAACAGAAACTACAACACAAGGCCTCTCTCCGTCAGCGTGCCTTCGCTCTGGGCAGCCAACAGTCAGACTAACTCTCCCCCTCTCTTCCTCTCTCCCGCACAAAGCAGCAAGGCAGTTGGGGGCAGGGCTTAGAGGGAGAGGAAGGGGGGGGGGGAGTGAATGGGCGCGAGGGAGAGACCAAATAAGCACCTCCCACCAGCTGTCTCATGTTACAAACACGCTACAGCCAGACACCAAATTAACTGGGTCTTTTCCCCCTTTCAGGCTGGAATTTTTACATTTAAGGCACATGTGATGTTTTTATACCTGTAAGTACTGCCTGTTAGCTTTCATATTATTTTGTTGCAGGCTTAAGATACACCAGCCAGCAAAAAAGATGCCTTTCATTACAGGAGTGAAGTAGGATTTTTAGTTTTGAGTCATTTGGTAACTGAATATTATGTGCAACATTTTTTTTCTTGTTTTGCAGATAGTGCAGTCTCAAAGCCCTCCTCCATTCCTTCTCCGAACGCACTCTCCCCTGCCATCTCCTGGAAGAATGATTGTCTGTCATGCCCCAATTAATCATTTAAGCATAAAACGTAGACAAAGACTGAACTACCAATGAAAACAAATTTAAATTGAAGTACACAAACAGACTAAATTTCAAAACAACATGGTTACACCCCTATATACCTGCAAATCATCGGTTACATTTTTCAATTCACAGATCAAGTCGTTACGGATTCACAGGACAGAATGCTTTCTTCTTTTTACACATCACCCCATTTAACACCTTCCTCCTTCTCCATTTTTGATCTCAGCCTCATTTTCTCCATGTCACACACATGCTCTTCAAAGAAAGTGAGCCTGCTGCTCTAATTGCATTCAGTGGCTAAGCCCAGCGTCTCCACCCAAACCTGCAGCTTTTACCCATTTATAAGGCTGACTGGAGTTACTCAGGTTAAGTACTCCGTTTAGGAAACCTACAGTAGGATCCCTGTCAGAACTTAATCAAACAACCTTCAGGTATGAAGTCTACTGTGCTACCTGGTGCCTTCCAGCTTCTGCCACCTGTGTAAAAAAGGGGTCATCTGTATGCCACCTGTTCCGCTGTGTTTGAACACAAACACCCATGTCCATCCCCCCACCCAAAAATGGTACAGTCCATTTATACTATAGTAGGTAACTTGCAAACAGTACATCACAAAAAAAATGCAAGTGAAAATGTGTGTCACAATCCCGGTACCCTGTGTACATACATACATACCCTTTCCTGTCTTGTACATTTCATTGTTAACTTAACGTTAGCTGAAGTGCAAACGAAAGGCTGCACTACTTTTAAAGATGGACTTGGGCCTTAGTGTCTATGTAAATAAGGGCTGCATTTCAAAACGGCTTGGAAGGAAAACCAGAGCAACATTCCTCCCAAAGTTCATGCCTAGAACCACAGGCTGAAATTTATTCACTTGAGACACAGCTGAATCCATTCCACACACTACTGCCACTAGACAAGGAGCAGTGTACATGGCTGACACAGAGACGGGTGGGAGGAGAGGGAAAGCAAGGGATAATATAGCAAACAGGACGGAGGACAGAAACCAAAACACCTGAACTAGGGGGGAGCGAAAACCTGCAGACACACTTATAAGGAGTGTGGTGTCGTCTGCAGTATAAGGAGTCGGCACAACGATTCTGCATAAGCAAACCTTAACCTGATGCAAATATGGTACTTTCACTGCAAATGACCTGCATTAGTCCAGCTAAATGGTTGTCTAGTGAGAAGTTACTGAGCATGGCATATGATTTTTGATTACTGTTCAGGTAAAAAGCACCTAATTTTAAACATATAACACAACCATAATTCACCTTAATGATTAGTCTATATTTATGCCTTCTATTTCTATTGATTCTTATTTGCCGCTACATGATTAGGGAGTGAAAAATGTATAATGTGAAAAAATAAATTAATTAGAAACTGCACAAGAATTATAATTACAATTCATGGATTTTTTGTATTGCATATAAGATTACCAATCAGATTCATATTCAAAGCACAAAACAAATTATAATAAAAAAAGACGGCCCAGCCAGCTCCAGGCCAGCCATTTTGTGCGTCTCTTTCCCTTGAAACCTCCCAACGAACCTAAAATGTCTGCTACTTTGCCTGGAGTTCCACCACTGGCCTACAGATGGCTCCACACCAGGACTTACAAAAAAAGAAAAGCAATTACATTATCATGTAAAATTTTCCGTTTTATGACTGCAACTATAACTAATTACAGATTATCAGTTGACAGTACTAGACAGCCGTCACAGTTTTCATCTTCAGGGCATTTTGACAAATACAATAACGATATGCTTTGATAAAATTGAAACACATTTTAAGGATTACACTTATTGGGAGATAAGGGTCAATAACTGGTTTTATACTTTGTATCCACTGAAAGTATTTTAACCCATAAAACAAGTAATCATGGCTAAAACCGATACACTAATTTTAAAGGTATACAATACTCAGAAATCAAAGCCTATATTTGGCTATATTCTTTATCCCATATACAAGAAACAAACATAAGTTTTCGTTAACATATCTATCTGGAGAGAGTGTAAGATGAGTTAATGGCAGCCTGGCCAAGCTAGGTGCTGCAGTGTCTCTCATGCGCTGCAAGGAGAGCTGGGAATAGAAAGCAAACGACTATCTTGCTCACTGGCTCCTCCCCCCCCCACTCCACTCCGCTCCCCTCCCCCGTCTCTCCCTCCCTGCTCTGAAAGGGGGAGGGAAAATGGGAGGGAGGAAGCCAGCTACAGCCACAGCACAAAGGGAAGAGAAAAAAAGAAAGCGAGGGAAGATGAGACATTACAGTCAGAAGAAACAGTCAGACCGTGTTGCAACAGCCTGTAAAACAAAGAGGGGGAGGAGGAGGCAGAGCGTAATCAAAGGAATGCAAGAAATGTGGACAGAAAGGCAAGGAAATGAGTGTCCGTGCGTGTGTAATCAGGCTGCACGTGTAAATCAGGCTGCGTGTGTAGGTGACTGTGCACTATGTGTGTGAAAAGCTAGCGTGTGTTCCGGGATATTACAAACTGGAGAAAACAGGTTCATTGTGAGAAGTGATTGCAAAACTTCTTTAGCGTAGTCCATGGAATGTACATATTACATTGCAATATTTATAAATAACACTTTTACTATCCTACTTGCAATGTGGCTTAAAAAAAAAAAAAAAAAAAAATTGCAGGGCCCTAACAAATAGTTGCATCTCTTAGGTCTATGGTTCGATGGTCTAGAGATATTTCAACAGTACACAATTAGCCTAGACCAAGGGTGGGCAATCTTACCCGCAAAGGGCCGGTGTGTATGTAGGTTTTCAGGATAACCCTAAGGTCAGCTGTTCAAACCCAAGAGTGAAAATTCTTCAGCCAATCAGTCCTCTTATTAGGGAGTTGCAGCGAAAACCTGCATACACACCAGCCCTTTGCGGATAAGATTGTCAACACCTGGCCTAGACCAGGTTGGGTTAAACTTAAATATTCTAAAATTGGAAAAATTCCTGAGATTATGGTCACAGTTTCTCCATAATCATACTTCTAACTGGAAAACTGCCATTGCAAAAGATCAGAATATTCATCTGGCAATGACTTCTCTACCAGGAATTTCTTCCTTTACATTAATAAAGACAATTCTATTTAAGGGTGCATACATTAGGTCACAGTCTGTTTGTGCAAAGTTTTATAAAAATAACATGTAATAACAAAAACCAATGGACAGGTTTGGTAAGTTTGCCTCAACGTTAAGGAATCAACATTTATGTAATCTTTGTCACTAAAGACTGTCAGCAGCAAATTTCATTTCACCCTTTAATGCTAGTTGCCATTTGTGTTCTACAAAAAAAACAGCACAGAGACACAAGCAAACATGGTAAGGTAGGGTCAGGCCTGCATTTTAATGATCCCTAGCAGCACTCGCTCTGCTCACTAGCCACGGAGCATGATGAATACAGCCAACAGAGAGGCGGCCATGGTATTTGTCTGAGACACTTTCGGGGCAGCTTCTAATTAACGAATGACAGCACTGAATTTCACAGCTACTCAAAAATTCTTGATGTGATGCCTTTTTAACAATATTTTTGTGGGCTCCAAGCAGCCAGCATGATGAGATTCAGTTATGGGAGACATACCAACTTATGTGAAACAAAGCTATATTAAGCTACTGATTCCTAACCCACAGGAAAACATTGTCACCATGACAATTGCAGCTCATTATGAAGGCAGTCCCAGCTACCATACAGATTTTTTTCTGTAAAAGCAAATGGTAAAAATACAAAATTCATTTAAACTGCTAGTGATTAAGGTAACAAATATCATACTGATTAATAAATTCTCATTATTGCACAATATTCTTTATACTCATTCTAGCCACATAGGCTAGACAGAGTATAATAAAAACAAGCCAGAATTGAAAATAAACCTCAGCATATTACATTAAAATATTCATGTAAATGATTACGCAAGATCACTAGATCATCAGTTGACATGCCCCATATAAAATCTCCACTTGAAATCAGCCAAACTGTTCACCCCCAACAAAACCGACTGGAAAATAGTTATCTTGAAAGGAAGGATCATTTAACTCAATGATCCCAGGCTCATTTTCATCACTGAAATGACGCACGGTCTCACCCCCCATGGTATCTTCTTTGCACTTCACACACAAGAAGCAAAAGCTGCACACAGCGACAGCATTTTTTTTTTTTACGGATGGAACTTCAGCCAGCAGAGCATGGACAGATATGAGGACAAAGAAAGTCAGGGACTGCCAGTGTTAGGAATACATAAAGGTCAAAAGGTTTGCTGTAACACAGGCAAGACTGGTGAGAAGAGGCCTGCTTCAAGTTTGTAGGAAAAAGGAATGCTTCCTACAACAACCAACTCTTCTGGCCTTCCCCTGCTACCCAAAAAAGTAGTGATGTTACATGACAGAATTTATGCTACCATTATGATACCATCCAAAGCAAGGAAGCCATGCTAAATATTGTAGCACTTAATGTAAACCTTTAAAAGGACAGCACACACAAGCACCAATACCTCTGTCAACATGGCAGGGAAACGTGGGAAGGATACACATAGGACAGGAAGGTTCATACAAGATAGGTCATTTCACAACACTAGAGCATGTCAGGATCACATAAACAACACAGGTAAGGGTACATGTGACAATCGGGAGCACAAATATTCACACCAAAACACAGACAGCTATTCATTCAAGACATTCACAGGGGCTGTATACATGGCTCACTGGCATGGAGCGATATGCTAACTGGCTTCAGCTATGTGAACGCCATCTCCCCGGCACTACAATATTTTAAATCAGATGATAAGCTATCAGACATTTAGGAAAGCTTTAGTCACTAAATGGTAAACAATAATAATTAACAGTAATTAGAAATTAAATTAAAATTATAAATCCATTCTTACTACAAATTTACTTCATAATACATATTCCTTAGTGAGCAGTTCAATATATAAAATACATATTTCACCACTAGAGAAGTAAACAAATTTTACTGTTTTGATTTCACAGCCCCAGGTCAATCAATATATAAATTACTGAATTTTATCAAACAGAAGGACACACATTAACTTTCTAAGCTGAAAAAGTTCAAAAAGGCTCAGACAAGTCAGGCCATGTTCTCCTTAAAAAAATATATATTTCCACTTGAAGAAAAATACATTGTAGGTCTTAGTTCTCAAACTCACCAATTCTCAACACTAGGTATTAGAGAATGAAAACTAAATTACTGCACACACAAAAATTAGATGAAAATCTCAGGAGCAAAAACAAAATATGCAAAAAAGAGCAGGCTTCATAAGAATTCAATACAATTAGAATCCTCCCACAAATAATATATGGTAACATTCAAAAACCAAAACCTGAAGAACATTCATTTTAGGAATCATTCATTTCTCCAGCTAACAAAATGGTTGCCAAGACACAAAAGCAAAAATAAAAAAAAATTAATAAAAAAACGTTTATAGTGAAAATCAGAACACAGTCACAAATGCAATTACAGGAGTGCTAATAAGCGCTTAGGCACAAGTATTTCAAAATATATAAGCAAAAATAACTTCATATTTATTATGTAGTAGACATTCTGATTTATATTGTCCTATAATGCCTTGTCATATAAAGATGAAAAAGGAGAGAATATTGAAGACAAACAGTTAACGAGAAAAAAGAGAAGGAGGTAGGAGCGAGAGTTATTAAAGCTCCTCCTCCAGCCCCATCCCCCACTCGGCTCCCTGCCGGCACTGCCCTTTCCGTCTCCCTTCCCCCAATCTCACTCACGGCCACGTGATGCAGAGAGGGAGATACTTGGCAGTAATGCTATACCAGACACAGCCACACGTTACATAAATACAGCGCTAATGCTCTCGACGCTGCGCACATATTCGGCTGCGCTGCACCACTCAGCTACATTTCTGTTTTCTCTACTTTTTCCTCAGAGAACAGGACCTTGTGTGCCACGGCCTTTTGTAACACAAAGGCAGATCGCACAAAACCTACTTCTGCTCTGGCTAATACACTCTTCTTCCATTCTCCTGTATTTCCCCAATGTGCAGTACCAGCGAGAGGCAAAGAAACGCTACACATGAAAAGCAACAAATATTAAGCGAATGAATAGGTAGCATTCTTGAGAGTGACCCGTTAGAGTAAAAAGGGTTGTTAGAAAACCTTACTATTTGTCTGAATCTGGCCCCCAGCTAGTTTCCATTTGTGGTGCATAAATTTATACGAACATTAATCGTCCATAGCTTTAACCTTACTCAAGGATACTAAAGCCTCCTTTCTGGTTACCTTCGATACTTGATTATACTTTTGTTCTGTTGTATTATAATGTACCGGAGAGACACCAACTGCCAGAAACAAATTCCTTGTGTGTGCCACACACTGATTGATACTATTTGCGCTGGCATGACATCTGTTCTAAATCCAGTATAATGTGTGCTACTCTTCACTGGACTCACCTTAATTAAGCAATATATTTGCCTCACATATTACAGGTTACAAAATGCCTTATCATGTCACTGGAAAAATATGATCTCAGCCACTTCTCCTGGTTTTCCTAGCATTATCCTAGAGTTAGTGTGAGTTTTGAATGGCTCATAGCCACATTAATTAGTATTTCGAAAGCACATATTAGATGAGAATCTTATAGGTTTATTTGAATTTGTGTTTGTTAGTCAAGTATAAAATTCTTTCCTATAATCTATAAATTTTCTATACATTTCTAAATTTAATTTAGAATAATAGTTTCGTAAAGTTCTCCAATACCATAGCTTGCAACACAGTTTCCACTACAAGCGAATAAATATTATTAACGGAAACAGGCAATGCTGTGCTGCCCTGCTTTAGGATATCACAAACACAGCAGCACAGCCAAATGCGAACAAACAAAAGTCAACCATTACTGAACCTTTACTTGGATCTTCCAAGAAAGGCTCCATAGTTGAATGGATTTATTCCACCGGTCCATTTCCACCCCATTTAAACCTCAAAGAGCTTTTTTTCCACAACAATTATCAACTTACAAATCTGGAAATTTACCAAAACAATTCCCTGTACTCCTTACCTCGTTACCACTTAGCGACTGTGTTTTCACTGGGGCAAAGGCTGTGGTTATGGGTGAGAAGGGAAAGAAAAAAAATCAGTTACAAATCACAATTCTTTGAGACGGCAAATTTTATATCGCCGCAAGAACTGAAAATCGATTTTTAAAATAGTTTAAAAACATAGGTTACTGTAATTATTAGAGATGCTCCGATCAGCATTTTTGGGGCCGATCCCCGATAACCGATCACCAAGATCATGATCTGCCGATTTCCTATCACTGCCGCTCACAGAATGGAAGGGGAATCGGAATCTTTATATCTATAATCTAGCAGAGTTTGCACCATTTGTAGAAATGAAAAAAACTCTAAATTAACTATATTGAAAAGACTGTAGAAATAGGCTACAGTCAAGATCTTGAAGAACCACCAAGTGTTTATTTTAGAAAATGAGAACTTAAGGCTACTGTAGGCCATCTTTCCCAAATAAGGCAGAGTAACAACATGAAATAACAAATGTCAGGTTTTGTAGAC
>JAODKN010056631.1:8453-18513 GCA_026774425.1 Petrocephalus zakoni
AGATAATTTTGGGGGAATGGAGGGAGCTGGGATTTTGAAACGTTCCAGTGGTGTTTTGTTGAATTTGTTATTCATGAAGGCGGCTGACTGACAGTAGGCCTGACTATGTCATACACATTACATAAGCAACGCACAGTAACGGTATTTTTAACCTAACGGATGGATGCTATTCACCATTGCACTTCTAATTGCAGCAGGCACTGCTGCCTCATAGTCAGTGTGGGTTCAAATCTGGCCTCAGCTCCGTGTGAGTGGCATGGGTACATTTCCTCTAGTGTGTGTGTGTGGGTTTTTTTTCTGGTTGTTCTGGGTTCCTCCTACAGTAAAATCATGCACTTCAGGTAAATGGACATTATGTACAGGGTAAACAGTGCCTTACGTACCACTGCGCCCTCCACTGGCTAAGTAGCTCTTGTAAATTGATGAATTTCTTGAGAAAAAGTGAGATATAAAGCAGTATATAACACAGCATATAACACAAAGCCTAATGTATACAAGACATTTAAATGCTGGGGCTGTTACTCACCATCTGAGTCAGTCACAGCAAACTACTTCTGACCTTTGACCTTGATCAGAAAATATGACTGTCTACATATAAACCATCTGAATATAACCTTGGAAATTCACCTCATCACAATATACCTGAAAAGCATCATGATAAACTAGGCATCATTGAACCGCATGTTCAAAGCATAGAGAAGAGAAAGTGTTTTGCATCTGTGAAATGAATCAATCTCGAATGATTGAGCAGTAAGAACAAAGTAATATGCACAGCTGGAATAAAGGTAAATTCAGTAATTTAACCATCATGTCTGAGAACAACTGCAGTGAAAAATAGCAAGTCTTTGACAGCTGTCACAATAGGTGATTTCAAACATTATCTATTGTTTGTCTGGGGTTTTATTGACAGTCTTTAAAAAGGAATATCTTTTGATAGGTATTATTGATTTTCCTGCATAAAATTACTTTTAAATTATAAAAGGGACTAAGGGCAATGTTAAAATCTGGGTGATGATTGATTTCAGAGGAACACCAGTTATTGCATTGATCTGAAGATTATTTAGCTACCTGGAAACACACTGAAAAACTCTTTCGGTTTAGTAGTTTTGTGTGTTTTTTCCTGTCTTCTCTTTACATCACTGTGAAAGCTCTCTGGTTATGTACTCTCTTCTAATCCAAATTTCTTCGAGTCATGGTCTCCTAAGTAGGGATCGAAATCCAAAAATACAAGCTTATTTTGTTTCCTCTTTTCGACACAATTTTCATCATTTAGCTGCTTTAATTTAATTGATCCTTGCAAAAGTGACAATAAAAATTTCTTATCATTTCACAACAGCGGTCCACAGTTTCTCTGTAGCTACAGTCAAGGCGATCTCCATCTCATGTTTAACATTTGTTGTAAAGTTACAAGATAGCACAGTAGCTTCTGATCTTATGGGGTTGTCATTTTAAATATGACATCAGCTATTTGTGATTGTTTTGGTTTTGTTTTTTTTCCTCTGTAGTCTAAAGAGGAGCATTTGGTGATTAAACCTGTTCTCCTTTCTATATGTATTGTTTTGTGTTTAAATTCTCTTGGAAGTGCTCTTGGCCCATCTATGCTGTCCCATCTACATCCTTAAATGCACACTGACCCCAACTAGATGATCGAAAAAGGTGAATGCATATTTTTAAGCCTTACATGATTGCACCATATGACCATTAAGCCCCTTACATTTTGGATTTTTGACTCCACCACCTTGACTTCGCCGGCTCTCAAACACTCATCTCCTGGGGGAGTCACAGCCCTGGGTAAGGACCTCTGCTCTGTTATGTTCTTTCAGACTTTTTTTGTTTGCATGCAAAAGCCACTGGACTTGGCAGACAGAACCCTGTGACATTGGAATTAATAAGGGGCTTGGTTTTTATTTTATGGTTCTCTTCTGGTAGAGGGGAGGTAGAAATGGAGACACATGCTGCTTGGCTGACTTTCTCACCGTGAAAAGCTGCCAGTCTCTGGCTACTTGGATTGAAGCTAAACAGAACACAACCTATGGGCACCAAATCACCTTGACTCCATGCAATTTTGCCATTTTTTTACTATTTTAAAATGATGATGAGACTATACATTATGCATATTTCATGACTTTTATATCAGGTCCACCAAAACTTTGGTAGTAATATGCTGTGAAAATAAGTAGATAGAAAATGTAATTTTAAGAATAAGTAGATAGAAAATAATGTAATTTTAAAAAGAAGTAGATAAAAAATGTAATTTTAAAAATAGATTATAACCTCTCAGCACTTTTGCTCAAATCAAGATTCACATAAAAAAAAATTAATGAATCTCCAGAAGCCATAAATCATACTTTGCACCATATACTTGATCTGGAGATAAATTACCATTTTACCATTGATTTTTTTGTAGCTTTCACTATGGGTCTTTACTGGATTATAGTTTTCCTGACTTTTACCCACAGACCTGTTTGCCAAGGGAGGCCCTTGCAGGAGCTTGATAGGATTTCAATCATTTGAAAAAGGGATAATGAAAATTAATCTCCACAAACTGCAGTATTTTCACCGCAATGTAGATAATGGACACTGACTGTGCAGTAAAGAAAACATTAAACGATCATAACCTGTGTGAGCTGCTGAAAATCAAACACGGAGAAGTTATATCATTCAAATATAAATTGAGCCAGTATAACAGACAGGGTCTGTTCACAGTCGTGTCTGCAGGAGCCTTGTGACGATCCTTCTAAACCCTCACTAGACAGGAAGACAGAAGAACTTATCGCTGAAAGCCAGCACCAATTGCGTAAGATTTTCCAAGCAAATCCAAATCCTCCCGTTATTTCATAAAACCTTCCACGAGATGCAGACGGCAGATTAGAAACATGGCCGTGGAAGTCAATGAGTTGACCAAACTGTTTAAACTTTTAGTATTGCAATCATGCATTTGTAAATAAATCGTTGCTGAGTTCACTCACGGGCATTTCCTGCTGCAGACCATAGAGGAATGTTGCTGAAGCATCCAATTAGAAGACAGGACTCTGGGACCACTTTCACTTGCTAACGTGTGTGTCTCAGTGACATGGTTAGATGAGCACAGGCCCCGATAATGCAGAGAGCTGTGTCATACACAGCAATGCCAAAGTATACAATAGACCACAGGGCAGATTAGCTGAAAAGAAGCTATTTGGAATTATAAAGATTACTCTCTGGTCTTAAAGAGCTATTCAACACTTTTCTACTGGCTGAGCAGTATGGAACAATATGAAAAGCCATGAAGAGGAACAGGTATTGTTATCCGGCTCAAATCAGAATGAGTCAGATTTTATGCACTGAAATCAAAGCCCACTTCTGGAAACCCAGTGGGAGATTGGCCACTTTTGGTCTCTGAGCTCAGACTCCTCCACTTGGTGACTAGTATAAATAATGTTGGCGGAGAGACCTCTTCAGAGGCATTTTCTTTTCCTATGCCATACCAATTGCCTAACCAGCATCCTCCCCCTTAGCCAGTAAAAATTTGTCCTATTATTACTGCTTAGTTCAACATGATAGAACAGTATTTCTCAACCCAGCTCAAGGGGCCCCTCAGACAAGCCACATTTTTGCTCGCAAAAACACGAACTGTCTGGGGGTCCCTGAGGACCAGGTTGGGAAACATTGAACTAGACCCTGAATTAGCAACCAATAGAAATATCGGATGTCAAAGTGTCTTCATGACAGAAATGAACAGATGCCATACGGATGAAAATGTGGACTGTCTAGCAGGGAGCTGGGAGGGAGGAAAAACAAGATTTTTTCCAAGTGTTAAAACTCTTATTTAACATTCACCACCTGAAATCTCACCAGTGTGCCTCTTAGACACTTTCTTGTAACCTTGACCACTCAAATTGACAGCAATGGAGGAGATTTTGTGAAAATTCGCCAGGGTGTGGGCTGCAAGGGAGATAGGAGAAAGGAGAGACCCCATAAAGCTATGACATGGACTTTGCATCTGTGTGTGTGTGTGTGTGTGGGTCATCTATATATGACATGTTGGGCACCAAATGTTAGTCATATGCCATGTGCTACCTTCAACTGTCATGAAAGAAAATTATAATGCTTCAGAGCATCACACAGCAGAACAAAGAACCATTGGATAATAGACACTGAACAATAAATATTGTTGGGAGATAAGTTGAGAAAAAAAAACAATACAATAGAGCAGGACACAAAGAAAACAACTGTCAGGAGATAACAGTCAGTGCAAATCGTGCAAGTAATCAGTGGTGCAGATACTGCACATGGGAAGCAGACTGTGCAAATAACAAAAATAACATTGGCCCCTCTAGTCACTGGTTTTAGCCATGGTATTTATTGTGCGCTGTAAAAACTTATGATTGTAAGATCATAAGATCTTACCATGAAACAATATGATGGTGATATGCACTAAGTGTAATGTGTGCATATATTACACCTTTATTGTTTATTGGGCAATTTTGCTCTAAATTTGAGTTGGACTGAGACACAGTAGATGCATAGATCTCCAAGCCACATGGAACAGATTTCCAATTCAAGTCACTTTTTCGTTGCACATGTAAAATTAAGCACTTCCAACATAAAGCATATGGGATAACTGAACTGGGTACCAAGTGCTTTCCTCTATAGACCAATACGTTCAAGGGTGTTACAGCATTAAAAAGTAAATACTGTATGTTGGGAATGAAATTCCATATAAGCCATCATAGATTTGTATTATACATACATCTTCCCCTATTTACCTATCACATATCAGCAAACTATATCTGACTTATCTACTTGACAAGTACTGGAAAATATAAGAGAATCTGAGTGTAATTTGAGTTATGTACGTAAACTAGTGTGTTGCTTAAGCCAGTTAAGAATTTGCCTGTTCTTTGTTCACTGGGAACATTAACAACAGTGAAAATTCATGGCAAGGCTTTACTGGGTACAGATTAGCAACAATTGACTCTTAATTTCTGAAAATGGACTCATAATGACATTTCAAATCATGTCCCAGAACAGATAATAAAAATAGAGGGTGTTTATGTTCCAATTATTATAGTGCAGAAGGAAATGTTCTTGCCAGTTTTGGAAGGATTATAATTGCAAATGACCTCCCTGTTGAATTCATGGAAGCAGCTGACTGCAGTGTGTCTAATTTGGCAGTCATGACACTTGTTTAATTGATGTAGAATTTAGGAATCTGGAATCCAGTAAATAACTGTTCTGGTTTAAAAACAGCTGACAAGGGAGGTGGGATTTTCATTAATCAGGCCAGTAGATGGAGATAGTAAAATGTCCTGATTACCATCAAGTCTTGGATCCATCACCCATCACCCATCCATCCATCAGGCTGTTTATCCAGAAGAATGTTGTAGGGCATGGCATGTCATACAGCTAAACTGACCTCTGCAAAATTAAATAAAAATTCACATACTGTAAATATACACTTCAGACTCTAAATTACTTCTTGTATAAACTGGCTTTTCTTGGAAAATGCCACTTTTTATATTTTCTGTTTTTTATTACTGCAAGTTTCCAAGTTATTTCAAGTATTGTATACAGCATAACACCATGGCACATCCATGGAACAAACGCGTTCTGCCATGGATGGCTCACTGGCTAGTGCTGTGGACCCAAACCTCTATGGCTAGGGGTTTGATTTCTGCAAATGCATCTATTTGTTGAGTTTTACCGTTCACTGTGGATTTCCTCTGCCTCCTCTGACTTAGAGGAAAAACAGTACTTATATTATTTTGCAATATGTTTGAAAGTAGCATGATTATTTCAACTAAACATTTTATGTTTTTTATTTTACTAAACAAATCCAATATCATCTAGATGAAATTCACATAGATGGATATACACTTCTAAAACCTGTAAAAAAATATCTTTTTGTTCAGTTTCAGGGTTAACTGCCTTTGTGTATGAACTAGGCTTAAAGGCTTGTTAATACTTTATGTGTCCGCGTAGCTCCAAGAGTCTGCAATGGTCAACTGATGCGATTTTCATCATCAACCATGACTGCGTGGTCAACTGAACCCCAAAAGTATGCCTCCAGATTTTTGCATCTGTGCTGACCTGTGAAGTGGAAAACGCTGGGAGCGCACATAAAAATTGTAACGGTTTACTCTACTGTAAGTTGCTTGGGATAAAAGTTTCAGAAAAATTAACAAAATGTAAATGTAAACAGGAGTATTTGAGGGATTGCGTTCATTTACCTCTGTTTGTAGGTTTAACAGAACTGGATGCATGCCTATTGTCCATAACCACATCAACAATTCAGTTTCAAAGTATCAACGAATATAAAGGAGCCTTAAGTACTGTATGTGAACCACAACAGTGGAGTAAGTGGGCATTGTTTTTTGCACTTTCATGTTTTTCCTTTGTTCTTATGTGTGTGTGTGTATGTGGGGGGGGGGGGGGTGTTCATTGACTCATTATTATCCATTATCACAATATATTTTTTTTTTTTTACATTTTACATTTGATCGAGGTATCACCTAGTTCTAATTTGCACGTTGTATCTCTATTCTTTTCTTAATTACTTCATTAAATCGGTCATTTAATTCTTAGTGCAAACGAAGTGACTAACTGTCATTGTTGATACACACAGTGAACAAACACTGAAACAATGAAATTTGTCCTCTGTATTTAACCCATGTCTGACATAGCAGTGGGTGGCTAATTCAGCACCCAAGAAGCAGTATCTTGCTTAGTGTAACTCAGCGTTATCATGCCAGTCAGGGAATCAAACCAGCAACCTTTCAATCACAAGTGAGAGTCCCTAACCAGGAGGCTACCACTACCTTGTGATGTGGAGGGCTAATTAGCTATAAAATTAACCTCACTCATTATACCCTAAGAATTCTGTGACACTTGAGATCCTGTGAGTTCATCTATATGAAGAATGAGAAAAACATAAAACATAAAAGAAAGTTATTCTGAGCTCCCATCACACCACCCCAGTCCCCATATTCTTTCCAGCGATCTCCAACACCAGAATACTAAGTGGACAACTTGGGTTCCTGATTGTGTACACCTGTAGAGTATCACCAAGCAAATATTTAAGGTCTTGAGACTCTCACCATAGTTTTGTCTCTATTCCCCCAGTTATTGGTTGAGGTTCTGATATGCTTTTAGATTCCCTAGAGTATGACTGTTGGCTTTATTTCTCATCATACAACTCACTTGAAGTGATGTAAGCTTCTGCTTACCTGTGCTGCTTTAGTGTGTGTCACAATATTCCTAGAGGAAATGGGCTAGGTAGCTCTGCATGGTGTTGACTAGGATGTTTGAAGACTATATTGCTAAACCTCTAGTTAGAACTGAAGGCACTGAGGTTTTATTGTGGAGATGTTCTCTGAGGGTGATGGTCCTGAGCTTCTTCCTGGATGAGATGCAGAAATTCCATATTGGTGGAAACAGTGATTAACTTTCCCTGGCCGGAGAAGATTATCAATAGACAGCTATTTCCAGCCTTCTAACATTGTTGAATCAGAAATCAATTTAATCTCTTCCTCTTTTACCTATTCTGAATGTTTAACTTTGATGTCACTCCTGGTTGCCTTCGTTCAGAGTGGCCTGAAGGGCAATGGAACAAGGTGTCAGGTGACTTGGAAATTCAGTGCTTTTAAGTAAGTTGCTTTTCTGAAGAAATGGGTAAATCTATAACTGTCAAGATTTATAACTGAGGGCATCATGCTCTGTGTGGATATTTCGCAATATAGCCATCATTGATCCAGAATGTAATCTTTAAAACATTTCAGATGTAGCTCAAACATTTGACAAACGAGCAACAACTCCCACATGGCTGTCAGTGTGATGAATGTTGTGATGGCTCCAGGATTCTGAGAAGTTTACCACTCCCCACAGTCAATAAAACTTCATAGCCTCTGCCAGCTTATTGGCATTCAGGGTTCATGAGCTGCACCGTCCCACCTGATTCCACCTCCTCCTGAAGATAACAAATGACAGGCTTACTCTTGTTACCATTGTGACCGTGTAGGTTGTCAATTTCCCATAGCTCACTGTAATTACATTTTGTTAAGATGTGCTGAAGGGTTAGGCTTCATGGACAGATAACAAATGATTTGTCCTTAAAAAAAATCGCTAGCAAAGAAAGTTTTACATTAAAACAACTTTTCTAATCCCTGCTTTTTGTTTGGTCAGATAATAGTCATTTTTATTATTCAGTGTCTAGCTGCCTAAGAGTCCACAATAATTCTATTTACTTCATTTTATTTACATGCACTCTGTTCTAGATAGTCTGTTTCTTATTGCAAACACTGTCCTGCCATTGAAGAATGTAAAATCTATTTGTTGGCATGCGACTAAACAGTGAATAAAGCTTTCAATTAATTGAAAGTAAGCTATTAAATAGACATATGTTGTCAGTGCTGCTACCATTATTCATTTATAAAGCTAATTATTGAATGCTGGACTTGTAAATAATCCATGATAAAAAAGTATATGGTTATTTAAAAGCAAATGAAAACGGTTACTGGATACTATAATAAATGGATGGGACAACAGGAGAATTTAATATTTACACATATTTTATGCAGAAGTGCAGAAAAATAATAGTGTAGGGTATGAATGAAAGTGTCAGCTCAAGAAAGTGACAAATAATGTAAGATTATGGTCTAGGCTTGGGTGACCCTGAATCGAGTAAGTGCCCCTTCTTTCGGCATAGAAATGGCTCCAGGCCTCTCGGGGCAGGCCAGTGCATGGAAAGGGCAGCCAGCATGCCCTGACTAAGCCAGGAAACAAGCCTCATTTTAAAGTCACTGAAAATTACTAATAGATACCACAATGCAGGGCTGTGTGTGAGGAATTTAAAACCTAAGTCTCAACCAGTGTTAATTTTGGCAAGAGTTTTTACTTTAGTTTTAGTCTTAGTCACGTACTGAAAACTGTAATTGGATTAAAGTCACATTTTAGTCTTTTCTTTTTGTTTTGTTTTGGTTAAGATTTAGTCAGTGGAACTCAGGTTTAATTTTAGTCTAATTTTAAGCAGTTTTTTAGTCATAATTTTCTTAGACAGGTTCATGGTACTTGTGCAGAAATAAGTGTGCAGCACTTTACTTTTCTATTAAGCAAATAACTTTGTTGAAAAAAACTTCAAAAAGTTGACTTACCTGGTTTAAAGTTTACCTCTGCTGCTTCTGCAGTAGTGTTGCGTGTGTTTTCCAAGATATCATAATCATTTTCATCCTTGCTTGCTGTCCCAGTATATTGAACAAAATATTTTTTAAATTTCATGTCATGCCTCCCCTGATCTTTTTGTTGTATCTGTTCATCTGACCAGATCACAATTATTATTATTTTTTTATTTTTTTGTTTTCTGAGTTTGTAACTTTTTTTGAATGTTAACTGTAACAAGCTTATAAAAACAGTGAAGTTAGCACCACTCTGAGCTCTAACATGCATAATTGATATTCACCTTGTCAGAGACTGCAGGTTACCGTGTTTTCAGGTGCCTTTTCAAATTGGTAGTGTTTTTACCAGCAATCTGGAATTCACATGGCACTCCATCCTCATCGGGAAGATCCACCATCTTTCTCTCGGTTTGACTATAACAGAAATTCATCCACATATCGTCTCTTTTTTTCTGCCCACCTGACAGGGCACCGGTAAAGGTGAGGAACTCGTCATTAGGCTTCCACGACGTGATCTTGCTCACTTGTTATTAGTTTAACTGGAAGCTGCATTTGCGCAGACATGCACCAAGCAGGAAAAAAATTATCCAATGAGAAAGATGCATGGAGACAGTGAGAATTTGTATGTGCACTTGCAGGATTATGCATCTAAATAAGAACATAAGAACTATACAAACGAGAGGAGGCCATTTGGCACATCAAGCTCGCTTGGGGAGAACTTAACTAATAGCTCAGAGTTGTTAAAATTTTATCTAGCTCTAATTTAAAGGAACCTAAGTATTCAGCTTGCACTATGTTATCAGGAAGACTATTCCATACTCTTAACTACCCGCTAATTTCCACCTATGGCCATGAGTTCTTGCATTTGAACTAATGCTGAAGTAACTATTTGGTTGAACAGCATCCAA
>JAODKN010056782.1:0-11695 GCA_026774425.1 Petrocephalus zakoni
TGCTTCCCCCATTTTAAACATCACCATCCGCCACTGCCCTAGACCCACTGGGGATTAAAGGCCTTACTCAGGGCTTAATGGATAAATTACTCTGTCAGTCCTGGGACTTGAACATGCAACTTTCCCATCACAGGGCCAAACCCACTGAGCCACACACTGCTCCCCATATATGGGCATAGCACAATACCATCCCTGCTAACTATTTCTTACTAGGAATGTTTTCTGTCATGTTACAAGTAAGGTATGGAAATGTTCAAAGTGTCGAGTTTTCTGATGTTCCCAGAACGTTCTCACTACTACAACTAACGCTACAACTAAGACTAATAAAAATAGAGACTGTCGCTTTACACATCAAAGATCATGTGTTCAAGGCTGGGTGGTGTGTTCATAGTAGGTATACACTGTATTAGTCAGGTCAGGTCGGGGAGCATACAAGTTGTCACACCCATCAAATGACAAAACACCTCGGGATCCTGATTGGCGACCCTCCAGGCCGACACGCAGACCAGTCCCACTCTCCGGCTATGGCTATCTGTCTGCCACAGCCAGGTGTTATGTATCCCCTCGGCCTGGTCCAGCCGCTCGGGTCCTCAGCAATGGGAGTGGGAATCATGCTACATGGCCATAGTGCCTCACAATGCAGGTAATTAGCCTCATTCTGGACTCCCCGAGTAACTGCTCGTTTGACAAAAAGTCAAAGCAGTAATACTCCAAAAATCTCAGAAGACACACTTATAGTACTTTTATAAAATAATATTTTATTATAAAAGGTTTTTCAACATTAATTGCATTGTAAGGGTATTTATCATGCTGTTCAATATCATGCTGACAATAACAGAACCTTTAAAAAAATGTAAACCGTGGAAATAATGTTCCATTAACATTACAGAAAGAACATTTTTCTGCCAACTTTGAGCATTGGCTAGAAATTCTGGGAATGTTTCTTTTGAGAACTGGGATTGTACTTATTTCCACCTTATTTCATCACCATTAAGCCATGTTTTTCCATGTGTTCACTCGATTAAGGATTGGATAACATGAATTAGTTGAGCCCTGATTTATGTATTTAGTTTATCACAAATTGCCCAAATATTCAGCTGAACTTCTACCTATCGTGCATCTATTTCCCAGTTACATCCCATTAATAGTCTAAAGTGTTTTGAAAATAATTTATAATGATATACCAATAGGAAACTGCAACATCTTTAAAGCATGCTACGGATGGCATTGTTTAATTTATGTATTTTACTGTTATTATCGTATCTATTGCTCCTATATGGCTTTTCCCCCAGCCATGACACATCATTAACTAATTAGCAGGAATGCCGGGCTTCCCGTGACCCCATGCCGTCGGCACACGCCCGGCGCCGCTTCCCTCTCCCTGCCTTATCTAACGCTTACATCTCCTGTTTTTCTCTCCCTGGCTCTTGATCTTTCGTTCATTCTGTTTATTTGCTTGTCGCCATGTCAGATTGAGATTTTCAGCGGCAGCGACACCGACATAAAGCAGACTTGGCAGCTGCCGCGGAAATGCATTTTGTAGGGAACCTCTTGCCAAGATTCAGCACCAGTCCCATACATCTGTAAAACTTTTACTTCTGCTGTGTCTTACCTTATAACATTTACATATGATCATTGCAAAAAATCTTACTTTACTACACAATTATCCTAAAAAGACAACTGACATATAACTTATGTTTTATGTAACTATAGTATAGAAGATTAAAATAATCAGGGGCGTCGAATAGGATGTGTTAACCTGGCAGATTCAGGGGACCCAGCACTCTTATTGGGGCCCCAAAATCTTACATGGGGGCCTGGGCAGAAATCTACTGGGATATTTTGCCAGGCAGCCCTCAACTTCTCATTGTGCTCCCAGAAATAATGAAATGCTTAATCTAATATGTCATATTATTGCAAGTATTACTAATAAGTATTAATAAATTATAACAACTGTAAAACAACAATAATATTATGTTGTCTTTTTTATTGCCAGAAATGCAGTCTTAGGTTTCCACATAATATGATTACATTATTATTTATTTTAAATAGTTTTAAGTAAAGTATGAATGTATGGGTACGGTTTAATTATGGTGACTGCTAGCAATGCCTTTTCTCCAGGATGTCCATAGTTTGTCTGAGTAGTACATGTGTGCATCAGTCCAGGCATTTCTATTGCTTTCAGATGTGTTCACTTTGTTACCTGCCAACGAAATAAATCATGTTGCATGTAGCACTTGTGTCTGTGGAGTGCCTGACAACAAAATTAAATTAAGCACTAAGCACACACAAAAACATTTCAGTAATTAATTGAATAGTTGTTACTTTATCTTCTACAGATGAGGAAGCCAAAGGTGGCTTTGCAGGCACCTCCCGGGTTGTGGAGTTGCTTGATTGTGCAATTTGTATGTTTCTGTATGCTATGTAGGTTTCCTCCAGGTTCTCTGGTTTCCTCTGCTGTCGACATACATGCAGCTGGATGAATTAGTGTTGCTAAATCGTCCGTAGCGCCTGTCCCCTGCCTCATGCTTTCTGCTTCCTGGGATAGTTTCCAGGCAGCCTATGGAAAATGGATGGATAGATATACATTATGGTTGGGGCCGTGGAAGACGGCTGTGTTACGCTTCAGCTGGGTTCAGGTTTATGTCTTCGCCAAGGAAGACAGTCAACTTCCAGCATTTGACTGCGCTTTAACATCAAAGTCGAACTTGTAGTCAGTGCTTGTCAAACAGCTTGGGCCGGGGGTTGGCATTTCAGGCACCTGAGAGCTCTGGTGCTATAGGCTTCACAGTAAGTTCAAGCTGGCACATGATCTGCAGCCAAAACAGAGGAGTGGGTCCCAGATGCGAGGGCCTGCAGATCCGCCCAGATGGCACGGAGACCACCTGTGCTCTTGTACCATGCCAGGTACCTGGCCCTGCACTCTGTCTTTTCTGTACCAGGCAAGGAATGTTGTAGGTCCTGAGCCAGTTAAGAAACATGGGTCTAGAGCCCCCATATGAGACCCTCTAATACATACACGGTGTCCACAGGGCTCTATCTCCCACATACCCTACACATACTCCCACAAATGTTTTTAGACTCTCTAGTCTTTCTGTATAGTATATCAGGGCCTCCAAGGGTCTGCATGCTCATTTTCACTACAGGTGAACTGTAAATTTTCATCTCACTATTTCTATGAACTATTACTGCAATAGCAGGTCATGTATTTTAGGGTTTGCCTGGAGCTCAGTGAGTGCAGTCAGTTGTTGGTTTTCCAGCTAATGGGTTATGTTTGCTTAGCTGGCTCTTTTACACAAATCACCTTACATGGATTGCAATTTTACTACTTTGTCAATTTATACAGTTGGGACAATTCAGGCTAAGCCCTCTGCTCCCTCTCTAGGATTAAAAGCTGTTGGATTTTGATGTCACATTCCTTCACCACTAAAAACAGAGTATACTATGCTAGACCTCACAAAGAGGTGACACACCCAAGGCCTAGCAGCAAGACATTCAACCAGATTTTAGTTACTCAAGCCATAGTCAGTGAAGGTTTTTCTCTGTCTATGCATTTACAGTAAAATACATTTTAAGTTCATTACGTTTAAGCACACCTACTGTTCCTTATATAAAAGTTGCTGAAAGACAATAAATTAAGAAGAAGTATTAAACAAATGACAAATCGCCCATTTAAGAAAATTATGCTAAACCATCAAACAAATCAAAATAGCTACCTTCTACAGTAATTGCAGTTGAATTAATAAAAGGCTATTAAAGGTATTTTTCAGAAAGTTCACTCCAATTCTGCTGGCTAAGTGCCCACAGATGATTAGCGCTAACTGGCTAGTGCAGCCTGGACATTTCCATCCATCTTATTACAAAACATCTCTGTGGGGTCAAGGTCATGTGACTGTGCGACCACCTGCCCCGTTATGGTCATCCTCGCGGCCACATGGATGGATGAATGAATCTTCCTGGGACTTCAATAAGCATCTTATTTAGTTCAGGTGCTTCTGAAAGGATGTTTACTGAACTCTGCTTATGTCAGGCGCCAGCAATACAACAGTATCAACATTTTCATGCACGTTATTTTATAATTATTGAGCAATAATTCTAATGTTATCATTTTAATTAATTAGTATACATGTATAGTATACATTCAATAATTTCACTCAAATGTTTTTTTACTTATTAGTTATGCAAAATAATACTGCAGATTTTATTACAGGAATTTCATTGAGGCCTAACACAGACCTGTTCAGGTGTCCCCCTACATCGTCTGTGAAAACAAACCAAATCAGCTCAAAAATTAAACGATAATCTTAGTGCATCATCCTCGTATCAAAAAGAAACTTGCATCCTCTCATTAAAAGACGAGCAAGATGAATGGGTGTGTCTCTCTCACTGGCTGGGGTGGACCAGTGGTGGCTGTGAGCTGCAGCATTTAACGAGCGATACATCGTCGTGGCAACCACGAGCCACCCAGCCTTTGCTCGCCTCTCCTCCAGCTGAGCCACTGGCTTATGGCAGAGCCACTTTAATCTCAGCCAGTAACATCATGAGCCTGCAAGCAGGTGATGGTGCTGGCGTCACCATCACCCCTGTCCCGTGAATCTGTGCATGGCTGATAAGGCAGCAAGGTGCTCGTGGTGGGACATATGTGTCATTGCCAGACGGGCTTATCTGGGGGCCCATTTTGGAGGCAGAAACCGGCTAATGGCAAGGTCCCCACACTCGGAAAACAGGCGGAATCCCTGTATGCTGGAGCAGGAACTCTTTGCTCATGTCAATTTGTAATTAATGAAGGAATATTTTTGCAAATATTTAAACATAATGCTGTGAGCTTCTGCTGTCTTGCCTGTAGCATCTGATAAGCAAAGACCTTGGGTTCTGAAGGAATTTTTACACTGAAGCCCCAAATTTGATGTGGCAGACTTTGTATGAGAATTCTCATTTATATAAAGAGGTCTTCCATACTATGGTCCTATGCAGAGTCATGGGGGTCTGCAGCCTATGCCAGAAGGTACAGGCACAAGGTAGGGAACAACCCACCTTTGCATGCTTTTGGAGTGTGGGGGGAAATCAGAGGAAACTCCAAAACAACAACATGCAAACTCCGCTGAACTCCAGGAGCAGAGACTCAAATGACATGATCTTTCAGTTTCCTGATGATGCAATGATGTAAAGTGGCTGGTTTTCTCTCTTTGATGCTGCAGGTATAATCCTGGGCTCAGATTTGGGGGCGCATTCCTAACCTATGACCCAGTGCTCATTATGATAATTGTGCCAATTTACATTTACAGTTCCATTTACACTCTCAAGAGAGGTACTCACCATGTTTCAAATCTTGCACCTACTATAAAAGAAACTTTGTTTCAGTTTCGTTATTGAATTTAAATGCAATATGTAGTCCTGCACTGTTCTTTGTGTCACCACCTCCCGCCACTAGATGGCAGTGGAATGCGTGCAGTTGAGCACATTTGACTACGTTGAGAACTGGCTCACTCCTCAGTATATCCAGTAACTGCCCTGCATCAACATATTTCATTACATATGACATTTGAAAAAAAATTGTAATATGCATTTAATTGTGTAATAAATTGCATAATAAATATTTAATTGATGCTGCTAATTTAGTAAGTACAGGAAACTGACTTACATAAGACTCTTTTTGTTCCAAGATCTGTCATTTGTCCATATAAATACCTTGATTCTTTCTTTTTACATTCATTTATTTTTGCTGTATGGTGTGGTGGCTGCAGAGCCTCTACCTTGTGCATTACAATACAGGTAGGAGTGTGAGTTCTCCATGTTCCCTCTAGCTATGGATGCCAGGGTGTGCTTCACCATAAGCCTGGAATTATACTGTATTACCATAGACGGATACTGGCTAGGCAATTGAAACACTCAGTCTGGATAGTCTGTGTAGAATTTGAGAAGACCTATTGTTCTTCTAATGAACCAAACTTCAAAGACGTTGTATGTGATTAGAGTCAGCTGAATGTTCTTCAGAATTTCAGAGTGTAGTATAAGGCCATGGTGGTTACTGTCTCAGTAAGTCTTCCTCTAGTTTCTGCTTATACACATATATAGACAACTTCTTCTGCACAATTAAACTTTCCAGTTGTGGTGAAGTTTGGTTCATTAGAAGAACAATAGATCTTCTCAAATTCAACAAATTCTCTATTTTATCCATAACATTTTTTTAGCTGGATATAGCACATGGCAATATACAACACAGATCACAAAAAATGTAATCAGGGTCTAGTCAATGTGTCATTATGAATTGTTAAAAATCCTTAAATTGTGTTTGCATTTTCCTTTTTACTTAGCATTTTACACATACTAATGGCAGATAACATTTATGTCCTGATTAATTCCATAGATGTTCAGGGGGAAAAACAGCTTTGTCCTTGGGACTGGTTAGTCTGTATAATACAGCATTGCATTTTATCTAAGGGCAACTTTCATGATGTAAACCTCTTTTACTCGCTGTCATCTGGTTAGTCTTTATTTGTCATTCATAATCTGTATAAGCCTGCTTTCTCTTATCTTTAGCCCATATAAACCTTCCAGGGCTGGGTAATCTTATTTTTTGAAGAAAACCTTCAGGTTCCCCAAGTTCGGTCCTGGAGGGCCGAGCTGCAAAACAGCAGATTTCTCTGCTCAAACACACATATTAAACCCGGCAATTAGCTGGTGAGCTGAAAAAAAAAGTGTGGGAAAGCTGCACACTCTGGTGCAGACTGGCCCTTCTGGACCAGAATAGGGGAACCCTGGTCTATATAAACTGTTTTCTCTTTTATCAGCATGTTAGTAAACGGGCATAAACCTTCCCTCTCTTATACTTTAACAATTTAAACCTTATTTATGGGCTGGCTGGTCTATGTAAATGTAGCACATGTCAAGAGTTAAGAGTTTGAATTCTGTGGTTAACAGAGTAAGCCACAGAAGAGTAAGCCTAGAGATTATTACTGTTCAGCAATGCAATGAACCCCAAAAACTGCTCCAGGGGTGCTGGAGGTTGGCTGATCCTACCCTCTGGCCCCAAGCTGTCCTCCCTTCTGGGTTGCTTTAGGCAAATGTAATATAAATGTGAGCCTGTTCTTCTCTGTCTACGGTCTAGCTGGTCCCAGACAGCAGGATGAGCAGTAGAAGCATTGTGTACTGGGTGGGATTTTGGTTTTAGGGATATATCTAGAGACACCCTAACTCAAGTGCCTGAAGTCTCAGTGTGTTTTTGGACCTCATTTGAAACATGTTCCCTGAAAACCTGATGCAGGCATACCAGAACCCAGTAACAAATATATACTGGTGTTATGAAAAAAAAAAATAAGAAATTGCACGTACGAGCAGTACATAACATTTACCGTTACCTTTAAATGGGCATAGCGAGGTTAAGTGTGGTCACGGTACATTTTTGTGGGATGTTGTTTTTTGGGACTGGGAGATCCCCTGGCGGAGGAGCAGCTCAAAATTAGTGCACGAAAGGCTGCATAGCTTAAATTAGCCAAGTCAATTTTGCAAATTTAAGCTGGCTGGTATATAAAGTGACTTGGATGCCCTGGCAGACACCTGCAAGCAGGTGATGGCAATACTGGTCTATAAACTGCTAAACACAGTAACGCGAAAGGTCACAAGTGGCATGAAGAGGAGGAGCAGCACAGATGTTAGTCAGAGCGAAACGTGTCGTCATCTGCTTTCGCGCACAGGCACGGCTGTTTCCGGTGAAACCAGTCTGTCGCAGGACTGGACGAACACAGAATGACCCAATGGAAAACTGGGGAAAAATGGATAGCTGTGAAAATTATGGCATGTTTGCTAAAGCAAATTCATGATGAGTTTTTGAGAGGCTGGCGGATCCTGCACAGCAGTCATGACCCTTCGGTCGCTGAGTTTCTGAGGTTTCCTTCTTTACACAAAGATTTAACAAGCTAATGAGCGAACATCTGAAGGACAAGTACAGCCCAGGTTTTACAATATGTATAAATGCTGTATAAATATGTATTTATGCAAATAAATGATTTGAAGAGAAAGTGCACCATAAAACATGTTGTATCATTATAATCTCTCGGTACTGGGAGTGTGGTTTTTGTGTGGTTATTTCACAATATGGCAGCTAGATGACGCTCAATATCACCTCACACACATCGGGAAAGGGGGAGCTGATCTTGTGCCACTGGAAAGAGCAACAAGTACATGATAATGCTTTAAAAATCAGATATACTAATAGCATTAATAAAGAATATGAGAAAGGATTAGCATGCCTTTGTGTTTACCAGGGATGGGGTTGTGTCTAGGAATTGGAGAGCACTGGGAGATGCTGTCCAAGATCTTGTATATGAATGAGATCATCATACAGAGGGCCTCCTTCATTATCTTTGGCCCCACTAAGTTAATTTTTTATGGAAATCTTGGTCCCTTCAATCAAAGTCTGGGCTAATGGCCTTATTTGTTAACACAGCCGATTTACAGGAAATTTACTGAAGCTCTACGATAAGAAACTTTGACGATGAGCATCTGGATGCAAAGCAGAAGGACAACAGACATTAAAAAAAAATGAACACAGAAGGCAAATGCCGGGGAAAGTGTGGGAAAGGAGGGAAACTGTGAAGTGGCGCATAATCTGGACGACATTTTGCAGGGGAGCAGGATGGGAAATGTCTATGGTGTGACAGTGATAAAGCTGCTTGTGAGAGAGGGCAGGCAAGACGCCACTCTTTGGTGGTAAAATAAATATGTGTGTGAGAACCCCACAAAAAGCGAAGCCTTCTAGAGAGATCCATGAGTCTCTGCAGTTTATGCCTATGAAGGGAAGGCAACAGTATAATAAATGATCATTGCAAAGAATGTTGGCGTTTTCTTTAAAATAGCTATCAAATTAAAAAAACTAATCTCCTCATCGTAATGTAAAGGCGGAGGACAACAGGAGGAGCAGAGATTTTTGGAATTTCGTTCCATCTACACTTTATTTAGACTGGCTGCTTGAAACAGAAACTCGCGGTGCACATGCACAAGCCAACACTGTAGTTACTGTCCCCAGGACGCTGACCTAATGTCAGCTCATAATTGTGGGAAGGTCATCAATCATAGGTGACCTGTAGGCCAAGCTGAAGAAGCTGGATCTGTTCATGGTGACTCTCATTCTTCATTATACACAGGGGTTTCATTTTACCCATCATATTTTCTGGAGTCACTATGAAGAGCCTCTATTATTCTCGTGTAGTCCAGGCCTGTATCACAGGTCTGGGTGCTGCTAAAGGTAAATGCTCTTCCTGTTTCTGATGCTATTAATTTTCAGTCATAAATTTATTTCTGCATAATGATCGCGAGGAAGACTTTAAAGAGGAACCCTATTCCAAGTGATTCAGTAAAATCTCATTGTCTCAGAAGGAAATCTTTCTGCATTGTAAATGGTAGCGGTGTTTTCGCTCAGAGGTTGTCACTTATGTCTCCCAATCCAGGGCTGTGGCCTCAAATCTCACCTTTGACTTTATGTGTCGAGTATGGATGTCTCCCCCGGTTTAAGTGGGTGCTTTTACATTCCATTTATATTTATATTTATATTTATATAACAGAGGCAAATTGCACATTACAAATATACCCTATAAGTCATAACCCCATGAGGCATCCCAGTTCGTTCCCACCATCCCAAGATATAACTTTTAGGTGAGCTGGATTCTGTTTTTCACATACTATCTGAATCACACTCTGGCAAAAATGGACATCCCATCCAGGACATGCCCCGCCTTCCATCCTTTGCATCCTGGGATAGGCTCCAGGTGCACCTCTACTCTGCAGTACTTAGGCAGGTATGTGAAATGTATGGATAGCTATTAGAAACATTCATGTGTAGTCTAAAATATATTTTCATAATATATCCTAACTATATTCTAAAATCTTCTAGAGGTGATGCTGCCAATAGCATTATGCTGCCTTGAGAGAAGTGTCTATTTGTGTCGCCATACATATGAATTGAACAGTTCATCAGCCCAAGTTTTCTGCTCTCTGGATGGGATGCCAGTCCATCACAGGGCTCAAGGCTAGGGTACACCCTGGAGGGGATGCCCTAATCACAACTATAACAACCTTAACCCCTATCCAGCTCTAACCTTATCCACAAGTAAACAAACGAAATACAAGACTTTTGGCATTTTTAGTTTTTTTGGTTGAATAGTAGGTGCAGGACTCAAACCCTGTAGCTGTGAGACAGAAATGTCTCAGCAATGCCATCAAAACTATTTAGAAAAAATAGAAAAATTCTAATTGACAAATAACAATAGATTCTATTGACAGGTAACATATTTCTGCCTTTCATCCCCATTGGCTTAATTATCTCTGTTTCTTCATTGACTGAAATTATGTGTACTGAATTGTGATGTTGTTGTAAATTATAAACTCCCTTTTTGAAACTAGAATTGCTTCTCTAATACAACATCTCCACCATAAGCTTATGGCTATTTATTATTTAGTAGTCAGTAAAGGTAGCATGCATAATGATGCCCAGCATTCTTCCGAGAAAGTGCTTCCAGTCTAGTGGTGGATATAGTTGTTGGCACTAGTTGGAAACTTTACCAGAGTGTAGCAAAAATGAAATCTTCCATAATTGTTTGTACAGTTTGCATGACAGGAATAACATCTGGCGCGGGCCTTCTACAGCTGTTCTTCTGGGAACATCCAGGACCATTGTTACAACTGTGTATACACAGTCCTCTTCTAGATTTACATAAGCAAATTTTGCACTTCTACTGTGTTCCAGTCTGAAAACATTTAGCTGATTAATTGTTTGTCAGGTTGGCACAGTGCTGCGTTTACACTACACAAATGGAGTGACTTGGTTTTAGTTGCCCCGAAGACAGACAGTTATCACATTTTCTTATATCCGCTTCACAGTTTGAGTTTGGTGGCACAAGTGCTTGAACTTGGATTAAACTTTGTCACAATCATCCAATGAATTACTGAAGAGTAATCAGCCAATCAAATCAAGCTCTCCTTCCGCTTGATTTGTGAAAGCCTGTTGTTTTACAGATGTAATCCATAAAACAACAAATCTTTTCACATGACAGATATTGCTTATAAAGAACAATGGAAGAAGGAAACAGAGAATTTTGATTAGGTGCTGACTAATCCCCACCTATTTTTTCTCTTTGCTTCTTACAAGCATTCAAGCTGGTTCACCATTGGAAGACAGAACCTTTACAGGAGACCAATAGTCTGTATAGATGCATATAGAGCCAAATACATGCTTCTAATCTACCAGCCGCCCCCCCCACCCGATCAAATAATTTAGAGATATGTTCATGAATTAGGGCTGAACAATTTCAAGAAAGAGAATAAGTGAATCTAAGTGCGATTTATCTGACAGATATTGTGATTTGTGTTTTTTTATTCAGTTCAGTATTCACTATATGTGTTTAAAAGCTGTAATTGAGCACAACCGAACATTGAAATCTGAACTGCGCTACAAATTAATCCAAAGATAAGAGTGCAAATATATATATATGAACTGAACCCAAAATGTATTTATTAAAAAAAAAATTATATAGAACATACTCTAACAATTTTCTAGCAACCCGAACATGGTAAAGTGATTGTATTTTTTCATTTTAAATGCCGCGCCTGCAAACAGCGCTCGACCGCTTTTTTACCCTTAGTAACGTGCTTCCGGAAAGTCCCACGTACACAAGGGTCAAATGAGCAGAGAACAATGACG
>JAODKN010057066.1:7127-18455 GCA_026774425.1 Petrocephalus zakoni
AGAGGTGACAACCGCCGAATTACCCACCACAGAGGGCACAAAATTTACAACATCCGGAATGACAGCAACCTCCATTGCCCCACAAACAAAACCTGACTCTTCTACAACAATGGATGAGTCTTCCAAAAGTACGCTGGCTGATAACACAAATCCTACCCAATCTCCAGAACTGACCTCAGCATTCTCCAGACCCACTCCAGACCCAGCTGCCACAAGCTCTCAACCTTTAACTATGAGTCAGGACACAACAGTTACGGCATCAAGTGTGACTGATCAAATCACCACAAATTTTCTGACTACTCTTGATATGAGTATGACTACCAAGCTCACTTTTACAACAGGGACTATGTCTACAACAACAAAACCACTGCCTACTCTACCACTATGTTTCAACGGTGGGACATTTATAAATGGTGTATGTCATTGCCTTGCCAATTTTGAAGGAAGTCAGTGTGAATCGTATAGTCCTTTACTGTCGTTTGGTAAGTGACTATATTTATATATATTTAGATTAATTAGCAAAAATGTTATGCACCCTGGTGGTGAATTACAGACGTTTCATTTTACAAATATGTTTACAAAATTCCTATAAAATGCTTACAATGTTTTAAAAAATCAGACACCTTTCCGGGTGTATAACAGGAGTCCTGTATCCAGCTCACTGAATATGCAATAGTTTTATTAGTTACCTTATTTTGACTAAGCTGATTGAATCTATATCTAAAGAATAGCTTGTATGTTACTTTATTATTCATCTTTAAATTACAGATTCCATTGACATTGCAACAGAGGTTAAAATAAAAATTAGTGAAGTATTTCAGGAAGAATACAACGACCCACAGTCACTCGAATACAAAGCGTTTGTCCATAACTTCACGGACAAGGTATGTTTTATAGAATGTTCTAGGAAATATAACAAGATGCAATGATACACAGTTAAGTGCAAACTGAAGATGTACAATGTGCAAACAAATGAAGAGAGTTAAACAGTGTTTAGTGAAGGTGTTAGCTTGATTTTGCATGGTGTTGGGGGGGTTGAGCATGTAAAGGGGTCCAGGGGGTTGTATTGGCTAGTTTTAATTATTGAAGAGGTTACAACCCCCTCTCCTCCCATAATTTATGCCCATGCACTAGGCTGTCATCTTTGGGTGAACTTTTGGAATATTTGGGTGGGAAACAACAAAAATGTTGCTGTTCCTAAATATGGTATGTAAATAAGTTCATAATTTTGAGAAGGGGAAGGGAGGCAGAAGATGACAGTTAATCACCTTCACTTTAAAAAATGTTGTATGATGAGTGGAAAACTAGTAAACAAATTTTAGTTTAGATCTTCAGTACGTTACAATAGGTGATGCTTTAAATTAAGTGCACCTTCATAAGGTGCACTTAACGCATTGATAGAACATTAAACAGCAGCATGTAGGTCTTTCTTAACAAATGTACCTAATTAAAGCTATTAAGGTATGTTTGGATGTTATGGTATAATTTTTGTGGTGTGTGACTTAAACCACAGGGATAAATCATAGTGAAGATAGTAAAATGGTATACGCTTTGTGATAACGTTTAGCAGTGATACAAAACTGCTGTATTACAAAAGACCTCTACATGATTTAATTTCTTTTGCTGTATTTATTGTGTTGTAATGTTACTGGAGAATATCTCTGGTTGTGACATATGCCAAGTGAACTTTGCAGCAAGATACAGGTTTATTTACAACCCCATACTCTGGAAATGTTTCTGTGTTGTGGGTTACATAAGATAATCCTTTATTAGTCCCACAAGTGGGAAATTTGCAGATTGGGAAGTGGTGGGATTAGGCCAAGTCAACCCAAATGGGAACAATGAGCTAAGTTCCAGCATGCATACTGCTGAAACGGGGGAAAGGTGGGACTTGCTCACCATCATTTTCACATATCTATATTTGATGCATTTTTTCCCAATTATGCAGCCTTTCATAATGCTGAGTTTTCTTGCAGATGGAACTGGTGTATAGTGAAACAGTTGCAAATTACGTGAGACTGAACATTTTAAAAATCAGGTGAGGTTAATGCCCTGCATAAAATTCTGGATAACAAAACACATACTGTATGTGCCACCTGGGCTGACATTTTATCAGACTGTACTGACAGGTTAGTACAGTCCAGATGATTTTATTCTACTGTCCATTTTCATATCCCCACAAATCCCACAGTGAAGGCAGCGTCATCGTGGACCATGAAGTGGTAGTAAATGTAACAAATGGGCCAAACACCACAGTGGTGGTCAATCAGATTTCTGAAGAAATCAAGGCAGCTCTGAACCCTTGCATGACAGGTAGTTAACAAAGATAAACCGACTCACAAACAAGAATCCAACATTGTGAATGGTTTCAGTAACAAGATTCCTTTCTTATTTCTGCTGCTTTTCAGGAGGATGTCCAGGGATTGACATTCTTGAAACCCCAGATGTTAAGGAACCAGCATTTTACATGGAATGTAAGTAAATGCAAAAGATTTGCATACAAGTGAAAGAAAACCAAGCAGTGTATCTACTTGAAAAGTAACCCAATAATTCTACCGTTTCACAGATCTTGTACTTTCTTAACATCTCTCCATAAATCTTCCACCTAATTTGGACTAGACATTATACCAAGCAGCATAGAACAAGCAGTGGTATAAAGTAACAAAATACAAATACTATACTTTCTCTCTCCAAATTTATACTTTGAGTAAGTTGCTGCAACTTTTACTTTAACTTTGCTACATTTCTGAGCCACATAATTTTTTATTCTGATACGTTCAGCATGACCATTGTTACTCACCTAATTAAAAAATTTCTATTGCATGCAGTGCACCTGGGGCTGGATGATTCTGGGTAAAATATTAGTCACCATTTTTTGGAGCAATTTTTTTCTCTTCCTTTCTTTTTCTTCTTCTTCTTCTTATTGTTGTTATTTAGCATTACATATCGTCTTAATGAAGATGGAACAAATGATATGTACAGATGCAAGATATGTTGGTTGACATGCCGAAATTAAACTTTATCAGTATTCAAAGTTACCAGAACACTAGAGCTACTACTGAAATAATGGTGTTGATGGAATTGGATGATCAGCCATTTTCTATAGTGGCAGACCAGGGTTTCCTTCAGCTCATTTATTGCTTATAAGGCTACAGTTTAGAATTCATTATTAAATCTGGCGTGCAGTTCAATCCTCCGCTTTCCACAGAATAAAAAAAGTTTTACTCGAGTAGTATTTTACTGACGTGGTTTCTAAACGTTTACTTAAGTATAAGAATTTAATACTTTTTCCACCACTGGAGCCAAACCAGGGTTACACCTTAGACTAGGTGCCCAGGCCTTTACATAAATATTACTACATTACATAATCAAAATTTTCACATTTTATTATAGGCCTGTATTATCTTCTTAGATGACCATATAAACAAATACCCATTCTGTAAAAAGAGTGTCTCTAACTAGGGTAAGACGAATGTACAGTAATAATGCAAACTACTATGTTTGAGGTGATGTATATTCTATTGTTAGATGTTTCTTGGCGACTGATTCTTCAGTTAAATTGCTTTTATTTTGACCGTTTGATATTTTTAAAATTCAGCACAGTGATCAAATATATTATAAATCAGAATTATTTAAGCCGTGTAACAAAGTCCTTTACATGAAGAGTTTGCTGTGTAAGAATATAACTATTTTATTGAAATAAATTACCATGATTCTCTGCATAGGCTTGAGACTGCAAGGTTTTACAGCTGATTACTGCTCCATTCCAAAAACTTATGTAAATTTGCTTATGTAAATTTGCTGTCTCTAATTGCCCCCAATGCATGTGTGCCCTGTGGGGGGCTAGTATCTCATCTTATGTGAACCCTAAGGAGCCATGTGCTCCTTAGGGTAGGCTTCAAATTCACCCTAGCCACACTCTGAATCAGCAGTTATTGAGAGTTGAATGGATTGAATTTCTGTGATGTGAGACTGGCACAGATGACACTATTTAGGAAGTGATTTTTAGTTGAAGGACAAAGAATAGGAAGACAAAAGGCCCACCCAGAAATATGAAATCAGATTATGACTTTTCTTCTTTTACTTACAGTGGTGTGTGATCAGAACATCCCTAAGGATTTCAGGAATTATTATTCTGCAGTTATGGACGCAGAAGGAATCACCTGTGTCTCTGTATGTGACAGTAAACACAACAGCACTAAGAACTGCAACAAAGGCATATGTAACATCATGAGCACTGGCCCAACCTGCACGTAAGTTGTAATGGTACCTACATTCATACTGTGACCAGCAGGAAAAAAAACTATTATTGCAACAGTTATACTAGTTCAAAATTTAATTCAATGGACTGCAGCTGAACTGGTTATTTTCTTTAAGTAACGTAACTGAAGTATGCAAAAATAAGATAGCATAAATTACAAATAATTGTTCAGTGAGCTGAATTGTTGAAAGCACCAAATTTTACCTAGTCATTGACTTCATTTAACTGTAATTGAAGTGTAATTTCTACAACTGACAAGTGGAAATGTTCATATATCTTTCCCTAATGCCTTTGAAAAGCTTCAGATCAATAACATGCAGCTCTCCAGCCTAGGGCTGGGGCTTAATGGGTGTCTCTGTCCCCTGCTGCAGATGTCCATCAGGTTACTGGTACTCTGGGGCAGACTGTAATGGACCCATCCAGAAGAATGCTGTGTTTTCTCTGATTGGGGTTCTAGCTGCGATGCTTGTTATCTTTGTGGTGGCTTCTATCATATTCTTGCTCTGGAAAGAAAATCAGACTAAAAGGTGAGAGCCTATTTGTAAATAAAGAATCATGCTTTTAAATGTAATGTACAGAGTCTTAGACAGATAGTATTCTTATCCTGGGTTTTATTGAACCAGTATCAGAATGTATTCACTAGTGGAGTCTTTAAGCACGTATGTAAGTTGCTCTGGCCAAATATTATAAATGTAATGTAAATGTGAAAAGCATATCCTTCCAAATTCTTGACATGATTGAATATGATATTTGAATTTTCAAGACAGACCCTTAAAATGAACCATATTCCAGTTAGTATAGTCTAGGAAGTATTGTTTGCAGAATGTGAGCCTTCTGACCTTGCCAGCCAGTAGGTATTTATCATGCTGTGTGACTGATCAGTTAGAGGAATTGAAACTGCAATTGGAAAGGGGATTATTCTCAGTATGTGCTTTTGATGGACAGAGA
This sequence comes from Petrocephalus zakoni, assembly GCA_026774425.1. NCBI lineage: Eukaryota > Metazoa > Chordata > Actinopteri > Osteoglossiformes > Mormyridae > Petrocephalus > Petrocephalus zakoni. The sequence continues at coordinate 12,337 of JAODKN010057066.1, forward strand.
CATTATGCAACTTAATTTCTCATTTACCAATTACTGAAAGGGCTGTAAGTTTTGCTGAAAGGGCAAACACTTTTTCTCTCCATTGATTGATCACACCTGCACCAGATTGAAGGACAGAAAAGATGACCAGGTGACAGAATGGCTTGAGGATGACTTTGAGTGGCCTTCCACTAATTTGGGAGCAGGACCAGTGGGATGCTCAAGACCCTCCCCAACAGGTAGCTAAACAGGCACTTCAGTTTATTAAGTACTGCTAAATTCTTGTTTTCATGGGCCTCTGACTTTATACTTAATTTGTGTCTATATACCACCAGCATTTCTACAAGAGCAATACCGCGAATAAACCTATGTCCCATTCTCTCTCTTTTTCTCCAGAGAACAAGCTTTCCTTCCATAATGAGGGCTTTGATCCCCAAAGTGTGTCATCGCGTTCAGGCACCGGATCTCCGTATCATGGGCCCCAACAGCATCTCCCCCGAAAAAGGCCCGGTTCTATCCACCAATCCTTCTATGGACAAACAAATGGCGCACGGGAACCCATGTCACAAACCACTCCCAGAGATCCACATCTCAGCAGACAAATGCAGGTGAGCTGCCATTACCATAAAGCACAGGAAGGAGCGATAAGCGACATCTGAGCTAGTGGTGCACTTTTCCCAAAAGTGCAGAGATGCACAATAAGCTACAAAATACTTTAAGGTCTCTATGCAGGGAAGTAATGCAACGATAAGCAAAGAAAGTGTATGAGGTGTGTAGATCTTTATTATAAGAAAAAAAAACATTCTTGTCTTTTTGCTTCAGTTCTCTAGGCCTCAGGTCCGGTCTTCGATTGACATTTAGCCAGTGTCCCTCGTATTTTGTGGATCTCGAGACATCAGGACGTCGTTTCCAAGTGGGCCCTAAACAGACTGATCCATCTCCGGACAGGCATTATCATTAGCTTTATTTATTATATTACCATTCAACAGGGCTGATAAAATAAGCTTTTTAGTACTGTCTAAAGCTTCCTATTCAATGACTAATCCTTTCAGTTAATTAAACCATAAAGCACCACATTATATATCTTTATAAATTATACCCAAAGCATTCTTATAATTAGTTACAGCAATTATATAAAATGTTATGAATGCATGTGTTTTGTATTATTATATATTTATTGTACGTTATTTCATGATTATTCTAAAAGATAGTTTATGTATATGTATTTTATTCACCAGTTTGTTTAGATCAGATTTTGCATTTATCCTTAAAAAGCGGCAAACATGTAAGTTATTAAACACACAGATTTTTTACTGAAAAGCTGATTTGATCAATTCAAAGGCTTAAGTATAAATTAGGAAAAGTTCAAAAGGAAATGGCCACATCGACAATATAAACCTAGGATCCAGCTCATCCTCTGTGTACTCCGCTTCCCCTCCAAAAACATGCTGAAGCTAACTGGACATACCAAATTGCCCATAGGTGTGCGTGTGTGTGTGAATGGTGTGTGAGTGTGCCCTGCAATGGGTTCGCGCCCCCCTCCTGGAATGTTCCCTGCCTTGCGCCCATAGGACTTCCCGTGAGCCTGAATAGAACAAGCAGTTACAGAAAATGGGTGGATGGATCGAGCTCCGGCTTATGGATATTCCATTAAACAAGTAAGAGTGGATGAACCCATGTTTATTTAGAATGTAGTTACTATATTTACACTCTATATTTACCTCTATTCCATGATACGTTCATCCATTCATTCAAAAATTACATATATTGGAGTTGATTCAACGCACATACTGGTGAGCCTAGGGCTTAAAGTGGGGTAAGCCATGTATGGGTTGACTGTCTATTACAAACATAACTTACTGAGTCACACATTACAGTTTTTATGAAATGCTAATAAAACTAAAACCAATTCTTGGAACAAAACCTCAGGCTTGCCAAATCTCATGCATCTGGCAGGACAATCATGCTTTCAGACTCTAACGCCCACCCAAGAAATCTTACGGCAAATCTATATTATTCCATTATAAACCTAAAATCAGCTACATCAAAAGCGTTAGGGTAGTTTGCAAACCTTACAGACTATTTACAAGGTAATAAACCTGTTACATACATGTAAATGTGTGTGCAGACTTATCTCGAGTTGAAAATCTGTCAGCCAGCTAACCAAAGTTGGTAACTCAGACACCAAATCTCATTTATTGAATCAGTCACTCATTTGAAAAACACTTTAAACACATTCTCATTCATCATAGTACATTTTATATGTAAAGCAGTATGTAATGCAAAATTTTTTACTATAGTCTTGTGCAGTTGGTTTCCAATTTTGTACCCCAACATGCAAAAACCATATCCATGGTACACGTTTCTCTACATGCCAGGAACATGCCAGACTGGTATAGTTCTGAATTTTTTGCTGTACTGCATAAAGATTGCGCAGTAGTGTTTATGTATTAATGGGCTTTGTATGTGATCTAAAAAGCAGTGTTTGGTTTTTTTGACACAAATGATCTTGAGAGCTTTACGAAATTTTGAGTAAACTTTCGGAATCTAATTTCTTTCTCTGTTTTGGCATATAATATTCTATGCATTTTATTTTGTTTGTCACCATATAGTATGGAATTTAATGTATTGTTTCCTGTACATTTATTTACTTTAAGAATTTCTCTTTTTTTATTAATATAAAACATATTTATTCTTGGATTTGATGCTGTTCCTAAACAGGTCAGAAAACTGACTTTGTCATTTACAAGAGGATAGGATCCCCTTGATATTTATGGTAGAATGTACTTCTGTTGAGACTGCATGAATGTCAGCTGTTGAAGAACATTGAAGGTCTTTAAAAATGTTAGTATGAGTCAAACCAGAATCAAACCATGCTAATAAAATTGTATTTATGGTAAAATGGATTTTCTGGAGATTAATGTAACTACATGTATACATGAATACTGCATGTATACTATGAGATTGAGTCGGGCTGTGTGGGGTTAATATTATAATTGAAATAACCTTACTTGATTCAGTCCTAATGACTTCATAACATTTATGGCAACTTGAATGATCCACCCATCTTCCAACCACATATCCAGTAAATGACTGCAGATTGTACTGTAGGAACATGATACAGTAAAATGGCATGACAATAATTTGTCACCTGCAAAATCAATAGGATAAAGTTGATAAGATAATCACTAAACTGATAATTTCACCTTTCATTCCAGTCAGCATTGACGCAACTCTTACACAGGTGATGTAAAAATTTTCAGACAACTTACAGTTTTTCACAATTGTTTGCACACTATAGGACCTTGGAACCTGAAACACATGCACCAAATCCCTAAACCAAGTCTTCAAGGTTACAAGCACAACCTCTGCTTTATACTCAGTATAACACAGGGGTCAGAAGCCAGGTAGAATAGAAAACCTAATGGATAGTAGCTCTCCATCACAGAAACCTGCATACACGCTAGCCCTTCCTGGATAAGATTGCCCACCACCATGCTACTGAACTCACAAGGCAAGGAATAACCTAGGCTGGGGCAGCAACCCATTACATGGCACACTCACACATGCACACTTATGGGCAATCTGGCAATATCCATGTTTTTGGACTTAGGGGAACCAGACGACCCAGATGAAACCCCACAATGACATGGGGAGAAAATGTAAATGCCACACACAAAGCCATATTGGAGACTTAAAGCCTGATCCCAGGCATGTGAGGCAACAGTGCTAACCATTGTGTCCCCTCATGTTTCACACAGAAAAAACATTTGCAGACTTACTAGTGAACCCCCTGCCGGAGGAAGACGACTGCTGTTCAACGTAATGTCAGCTGCTATACACAAAAAACAAGCACTGTATTTCACTTTTGTTTTTCATCAAAAAATTCTCACGTTTCTGAGAATGACCCATATTTTAATATTTGTTTAACCCTAACTTAAATGTTATGATCAGATTATTCACTTCCAACAAAACTACTACTTGCAAGCAAATACAAGCTCAATTTCAATGGTTTAAAAATGGCTTGATGCACAGATGGCAAAAAGAGGACAATGTAATATAAGCCTTAGATCAGTTTGTTAAATGGCTCTGAAAAGAGAAGCCAGACAACCACAGAAATAAATAAAACAAATATTGCATAAGATATTTTTATCCTATTCATGTCCGTCTGGTAATTTTTAAAAAAGAAACCAGGTACCATCAGCTTCCCCATCAGACTGTATTGATGTCTGAATGTTTTGATTTTAGCTCAGTTCTGGAATTCTGTGCCACGTCACAACCTTCTTCCCTGTTTACAACTAGCAAGAAATATTATAGGTCTCTTATAAAATCTATTTTCATACAATTCTCCCATTTGGGTAGCAAAATACTGCATGAATTAGCACGATCAAAGAAATAATAATAATGCATTATGACTTTAACTCACCATACAAAAAATGTCCTAATAAAAATATGAACCAATCGCTACTCACAGCTACACTTTTTACCATGGTCTGTATTTCAGCTTTGCTGAGGCAGCTTTGCAGGTCACTGACAGTGCTCTGGGATAATGGGAAACTTTGCTACTTAGTTAGAGCCCTGTATCACTGAAATAATTTTTTCACCAAACAAATTAAGGTAAGACGTTTAAACAAGAAATGGAAACACTGCTTAAGTATGTGAGCCCTCCCACTCTGTCAGTAATTTTCAATCACTTTCTGCTGGTAGAAGGCTAAGATTGTTAGTTTTTCTTGATCACCTCCACATTATAACTGGGCCTATTAACAAAACATCAAAAACCATGATGCCATATACCAAAAGATGGACCTATTTCTCAATAATATAAACACTGTTCCACTGATTTCACACATGATCCAGATTTGTTGAACATTTTGTGAGAAACTCTACACACAAATCCTTTCGTATATCACTGGCACCATGTGCTCTTTTACAAAGCACTGGCATTCAATAATATTAACTCATCACAGCTAAAACACACCAAGAGTCAAAATTGTTCATACACCGTGTGTGTATGTGGGTTTGCATAGATCACTTTTGAGCACCAAAATGACCAAATCACCAAAGTGTGGTTTAACCTGAAATTTCCCTACTTTTAGGGACATCTTTTCAGGTTCCTTTTAGATAGGTATGCCGAGACAGTGTGTGTGTTAAACCAGATGATGCTCCCTGGTTTGGAAGACTGCTGGACATCCACTGTTGGGTTGTAACTTTGGTGGTCTTCCTACTCAGCTTAAAACTGTAGTCTGAGATATTGGTTAGTGTGTCCCTTATTTTTCAACTTTTGAAAGTTTCAGCTCTCATCCCTTCTTTGTGGTTTTAAAGTAATTAGTGCAAAATATCACATCATTTGGACTGCATTTAAGGTGTGCTCATATATGGTGAATTTACAATTTTGTTAACATTTGTTTTGAAATTTGATGTGCTGTCCTAACTGCATGTCAGTGCACTGCTATGCTGTTTTGTTCACCTGTTTACAAGAATACAACTTAAATGAATCAGTTTTTATTGCGAGAACACATCTACTTTAATAATTTTAAATTTCAGTTCGGTTCCATTGCTCTGCTTCTTAAATCATGTAATAAAGCTAAATTTATTCAAGAGCAGACAGCAGTTGCTTGAATGCGTGGTTTAAACATTAAGATGACTGACTAAGGTTCTTGAGAACAGTCAATTTGCTGCATTTGGGGAAACATTTGCGGTGATCACGGATGGCCTGATGAGCAAACTGAGTCTGTTCCTCATCGTTGGGCAACATGCCACTGAACCCTGGTATGAGTATAATGGCTCACTCTGTGGTATAATTCACACCGTGGGGATGATGGGTAGTGTCTGTCAGCCAATCAGGTAGTTCAGATTAGCTAGCCATGTCACTGGATCAGCCAGCAAGAAAGAGTCAGGAATAGACAAAATCTGGAACATTTCCGTGGTATTTTTTGTGACAAAGGTTACAGATGTTTGTTTCAGAATTTTGAAATAAAAATGAGTTGTGTACACACTAAATGCAAACCTAATTGAATAAAAATGTACAGGATTTTTTTTCTTGGGGTGGAGTATCATTTTAGGGCAGGGGTGCCCATACTTTTTTGGCTTGTGAGCTACTTTTAAAATGACCAGGTCAAAATGATCTACCTACATTAAAA
>JAODKN010057197.1:6547-18444 GCA_026774425.1 Petrocephalus zakoni
CCCAGAAAATCTCAGAACAACTGCCTTCTAATTTCAGACAGAGAACTTGAGGTCTGGCTGGAAATATCTCTGCATCCGTTGTTGCTTCTCTGCAGAGTGGGATGCATAAAAGTAGATGCCTATATAGCTATACCCACAGTAACATACTTGTGCTTCTCTGCAAAATGGGATGCATAAAGGTAGATGCCTATATAGCTATACCTACAGTAACAGGCTCATGCTTCTCTGCAGAGTAGGATGCATAAAGGTAGATGCCTATATAGCTATACCTACAGTAATAGACTTGTGCTTCTCTGCAGAGTGGGATGCATAAAAGTAGATTCCTATATAGCTATACCTATAGTAACAGGCTCATGCTTCTCTGCAGAGTAGGATGCATAAAGGTAGATACCTATATAGCTATACCTACAGTAACAGACTTGTGCTTCTCTGCAGAATGGGATGCATAAAGGTAGATGCCTATATAGCTATACCTAAAATAACAGGTTTGTGCTTCTCTGTCCTCCGGCAAACATTCTGGAGATCCTGCTCTGTATAAAACCGACCCGATTTGTCAAAATTGTTTCATCTGCACACCTCGAGGCAAATAATCCTGTTTGTGATTTAAAAATCGAGATTTTGCCCTCTGGTGTGTGTAACCAAAAGCTGGCACGTTTCTGATCTGTAGCTAATCTGGCTCCTGGTTTTCATGGCATTCTGCCCAGATACTGTATATCAGGTAGGTTGAATGTGATGTTAAATAAGCAGTTTTTTTAAGAAAATGCCCCCAGATTAGTGAGGTGAAATCAATACATAAAGCAGTTACACACAAGCAAAGGGATGTTGCAGGTGCTGATGGCCGACACATATCTCCATATCAAAAGAACGGGGAACTTCTCGAAAAATGGGGTGATACCAAAATATGGAAATGAACATGAACATTCCTGAGCCTTTCCATCTTTGAGACGAATCTCAGCGCAAAATTGGAACATCACATCTCCTTACCAATGGATAGTAATGAAATTCCTACATTTTTGTATTAAATAGTAGATTTTCCTCCTCAACACACTTTTAAGCCCAAAAGCCAAGGTGAGCCAACCTGCTGTAATTTCTTTAAAAATGTCATTTTTAATGTTATAATGTTCTTATTATAACTAGTGAATAGGGGTGGCATCTGGCGGCCGTCACTGGGCCTTCCCAGATCAGATGCTCCCTCAGGCACCAACACCTCCAACTGGATGGGGACGTCATCCACCCAGGCATCTATCCATCCATCCAGACATCCACCCACCCACCCACCAAGGCACCTATCCATCCATCCAGACATCCACCCACCCACCCAGGCATCTATCCACCCATCCAGACATCCACCCACCCACCCAGGCATCTATCCATCCATCCAGACATCCACCCATCCACCCAGGCATCTATCCATCCATCCAGACATCCACCCACCCACCCAGGCATCTATCCACCCATCCAGACCACCATCCATCCATCCACTTTTCATACTGCTTGTAGGTAGAGGGTCCTATGCAGGGAAGCCCAGGGCATGTGGCAGATCACACCCTGGATGACACGCTTGTCCATCAGAGGGCTCACACTCACACACGCCTATTCAAACTGTAAGCAATTTATAGATGCTAATTTGCACAATGGTGTGTTTTTTTAACTACACTGGGGGGGTAGGCACACAAACTCCACACACACAGAGCAGGGACAGGAGAATATATATTTTTTTACATTTATGACCAATTAACAGCGAACATCAACCCCCCAAGGGGCGTATCTAAGACATTTCCTCATAAAAATGATTAGATTAAGCTGTTATGCCTTGGGATGCTTTATGATACCCTGGAAATATCTGAATGAAAAACGGATTACAGCCAAACAGATGGATGTATATCCAGTTATCACCAGGGCCAGTGTCCATATGAAGGCAGCAGTGATCTACTTTGGTTGGCTCTTAACCACTCCACAAGAATCTCCAATCGCATCACTGCAACAGGCCATAAAACATAACGGAATTAAGGCCCTGTGAAGCTCTGACCCTCACCTGGGTAGGAGGTTTACAAATCTGATTGAGGGACGGTTTTACTCTCTGATGATCATTTTCATGAAGAAAACATCATTTCAAAGGAGCAAATCAAGATCAGATGAAGCGAAAATGATGACTTGCGTTTTAGACGACAGATGGAAATCCCAAGGTGTTTAGACCAAAGCGTCCAGAAAGGACATAATGCTCTGAATCAATGTGGAGATTCTCTGCTCTGACACACACATAGAAGGTGCTGGAACCCATTTTGTAATAAGGCATCCAACAGCATTCAGAACCCTGTTAGATTCACACAATCTGAAACATCAGAGGTCGAGCAACTTGGTTAATAAGGGGTTGTTATATTAAAGCGTCCTAGGGAGTAAGGCAACAGGTGGGATACAGGTGGGTGACTTTTGCTGTCTGCAAAAGTTACTGTCCATGGACTCTATTTTGAAACATTATAGATCGTACATTATTTAGCTTTGGGTATGCATAATTGCATCATAGCCACATAAAAAAATAAAATAAAAGAACAACAGAGTACTATTCTCTGCACTTTTAACACCATTTTGCACAAATATTTTTTTTTTGATACATGTACCATAAACGGTTTGGAATTATTAACCAAACCCACATCAGACTATAATGCCGCTTTACATATAAGATAGACTCCCTCTGACTGGCTTTACACTTATATGTGCCAGTCTTCAGGTTCCACATTCTGCGACACTGAGGGTGTGCATGCAAAGACTGCAGTGGTGCTCTAACACCACCGAATACAGCCATGTCACCAGCGAGTGGACGACAGAACAAACTGTTTATTAGGCACCTGATATTTACTGCTCACAGGGAACTCAGGTCAGCGAGTGTGTCACAGCGGCGCCACAAGGCTGTCCCATTTCGAAGATTCCTTCAAATGCTGTCTAGAAATGAGTTCCTTCTTTTGTCGAGTTGCAACGATGTACCCATTGGATCTGTCCCAGTACAACATATCCCAAGATGCATTGCGCAGCTGTAAAGTGGGCGTGTCCTGGCTGGCCGATAGGACTCATGGGTAAGGGGGCGGGAACAGCTGGGGATGCAAATAGGAAATGATCCGTAGGCCAGACCGTCCCACTTGATATCGCTTTCTGTTCGATCATTGAAGAATGCAGCCCCCACACAGGCTACACCTTCATATGCTACATCCTTCGAAGGATGCAGACCTTGATTTCAGACACAGCCAAAATAATCAGTAGCCCTCAGCAAGTAGGGTAGGGTTTATTTAGTAAATAATCCATCCATTTTCCATAGGCACTTATCGAGCACCAGGTGATGGGGACCCCAGTGCCTGTTCCTGGAAGTGAAGGGCACAATCCTGGGGCCTCTATATAAGGGGTACCAGCCCAGCACGATCCATACACTGAGCCAAACACACAGTCCAGGCTGGGTTGAGAAACATTGACCTAAAGCATCCTTACAGGGATAGGAATTAAGGCCACAGTGCTACCCAAAGAAGCAGGATGTCACAGATAATATCGATAAGCCTACACGAGTTTAAGCAATTTACAGCACATTATATTGCAGGTGTGGGGGTAGTCAATAGATTATTGAAATTATGAGTGGGATAATTATGCGATGAAGGTATGTTACGATTAGGGCTGGGGCATATTATCTAGATGCTCCTTGCAAAATTGGAAAGATTAAGATCACACCTACATTATATAATGTAAACATTACAATGGCAGCGTTTCCAGTCTGTTGGAATACAGGCGGGCTGCTGAACCAGCGAAGCAAACGAGTGTCAGTCCGGCATCTGGCCGGCCGAACACCTCTGCGGCACGGCGCTGAATCATGCGTAATTGCGCGCACGCTGCCGCTGACTCGCACCTCGCCAAACGGTAATTACCGCCGCCGCTGCCGTCGGGGCTGATTGCTGCCCGCGTCGTGAATGACGGCTTCCTGCAGGCTCGTACCATCCGCCAGGTTGCTGGGGGAGTAATTACATTCAGACCGGGGAACTTGTAAAGGCATTTTAAGACCGTATATGGTACGGTCGCGGTGGAGCACAAATTACCCGGCGTTCACTGTGCCAGGGATTTTTCTGCCCCACATTTCAGGGGAACAGTACAGTGTGTTCTACGGGGACAGCCTTTAATAATAATTATTGCATTATAACACCTAGAATGATGGAGAATTATACATAAGCACTGAAAGATTCTTTGGTTTTCTTTAACTTTCTTTTTGAATCGTAATTATATCAGTGACACGGGGAAGATAAACATATGTGGTTAGAGACTCCTGAGATAGTGCTAACCTGTGGAAATGTTTGTGGGTGACACCAGAGCTCAGTGGGTAGCCTCACATGGTTAGGGGTTTGAGTCCCATGCCTGCTGCTCGTGTGGCTGTGGAGTTTGCATTTTCTTTCAGTGTTATGGGATTTTCTTTTGGCTACTCTGGCTTCCTCCTGCAGGCCATGCAGTTAGGCTGACTGGTGTCTCAAAATTGCCCATAGTGTTTGTAGTAGTAGTAGTAGTAGTAGTGTGTGTGTGTGTGTGTGTGTGAGAGCCCTGTGATGGACTGGCATCCCATTCTGGGTGTAGACCTGCCATGGCCACCCTCATATTGGATAAGCAGTTAAAAGATGGATGCATAGATGGATGGATGGATGGATGGGTGCGTGGATGGAGGGATGGATAGATAAACATCTGTGTCTTGAATTGTCTTTCAGCCACAGAGTCTTCATGGCCAGTTTCAGCTTTGTCTCTGCAGGCCTCTCAGCACCATGCACTAAGTGTACTACGTTTTTACTGCTGAGCACACGTTCTGCGCTCTCAGTATGTGTTTGGTAACCCAATAAAACATAACAGCAAAGTATAAACATTTATGGCACCTGGCGATACCAGACAGCACTTTGGGAGCCTGCTGAATTTAAGACCTTTATCATAAACCATTTTAAAGTGCCCTTTAAAAGCTTTTTGCCATAGGTTTATTTTGGCCCTGTGGTAAGCGTCTGCAGCATCAACCTCGCCCACGTGAAACTTCATCATGAAGCCGGATGCGTAACTTACTGGAGTGAAACTTAAGGCAAACAGAGGCAGACGCGAGCACCCATGGTCACCGTTTGTTGCCATTCCCCCAATTCATTCTTCTCCTGCAACTATAGCTACTTTGGTCTGGAGGCAGAAGCTTCTAGAAGCCAAAGGAGTGCACCTTGTAGTGTGCAACGCCCGCTGCCATAATTACTGCACTTCTGTTAAGTCTTTATGGGCCGGGGCGTGGCACACGCATCGTTAACTGCGAGTAAGAACCACTTAAAAAACATTAGCATGGCTCTGGATTAAATGCAGTCTGATGTGGTCTACAGTGGAAAACTGCCATTGTCTTTTAATTGTTATTCATTGCCGTGTTTAAAGCTGCTGTCGAAATCGAACCGCTTAAGAAACGCAGTTTACTGAACTTTCTTTGGCTGCAGTTTCTTACACGGCGTGCGGGTAATTATTCAGGGAATTCCATGATGAGGGCCGCGACTCTGGAGCCACCTGAACACAGCGCGGAGACAATTAGCAGTTTCCCGCGGATTCTCGGGTGCCAGTTTCACATTGATTGGGCTGGCCCAGGGAGGCGGGCAGGTAGAGGCGGCTCGGGAGTGGGACACGGTGAGCCGGGGCGAGCGTGAACTTCCTGCTTCTCACAGGTTTCAGGTGTGAGCCAAACACAAACAGGGATGGGTGGTTTTCACGGGATTTGGCCATGAAGGGTGAGTTTAACTACAAAAAAGCGAGAGATAAAAAGAGACAACAGCAAGTAAGTAATGTGAGTAAAGGTGTATTTATACAGCACTCATCTAAGCAGGAGCTACAGAGTGCTTTACATCAGATCTTATAAGAAACTTATTCCAAAAAACATACAGCACACAACCACATAAAAGCAAACCAAAGAAATAGAAAATACTAATAAAATATAAAAAGTCACATGGACTCACTACTATTAAAAGCTAAAGAGTAAAAATGTGTCATTAGCCACCCTTTAAATGTGCCATATGAGTCAGACTGCTTGATATCCAGAGGAAGATTGTCCCTTAATCTCAGGGCACGAGAGGTAAAAGCGCGGTCCTCTTTCCACTTTAAATGACTTCTAAGATCTACTAACAAGCCTTGGCTAGAGGACCTTAGGGACCTGGAACTCGAGTACACCGTCAGCAACAAAAGGTAGTGATTTTATAAAGAAATAGGCTGAGAAAAGAAACATCGGGTGAGACGGCTATTTAATCGCTATGGTCATGAGCCCTGGGAGGCGGTAGTGGGGTAATCAGCTGGCCTGGGGTGTGCCATGCTGGGGGTGGAGTTTCTCTAGGTGCCAGTTGTCAGGATCCACTGTCATGTTCCCCTTTGGCTTACAGAGGGCGCTGTTGGCCATCCGGTTTCCTCCCCTGTGTGTTTCTAATGAGCCACAGCTGTCGCTCATTTGATCCACATCAACCTGTGTATGTTAGTGCCTGCTTGTGGTGCCCAGTCCAGTCACTGGAGTTCCCTGTGCTGTTCATGGGAGTCAGTGTGGTCCTAGCCTTCCCCTTAGGTATTGTCAGTTTCCCCTCACGGTCCTTTGGTTTCTGTCTTTTCTTGCATTCAGTAAAGCCACATTAAATCAGCCCTGCTATTGGCTTGTCCCACCACCCAAACATGACAGCAGCTTGTTCATGGCCAGCTGTCAGTCGTCCGGAGTGCAGATCATGTGTGGCTTAATTTAATTCTATGCCTTTATCTCAAAAAACAAGGCTTGGGCTTGTAATATTTGTATTATTATTGTAATAATATTTGTAACCTGTAATATTTGAATGAAAAAAACACTAATAGAATACTAACACTAGGTGGCATCTCAAAAGATAGAGGAGAAAATGATCGTCCCCTCCAATACTGGCCTGGATAAGTGGTTGGAAGATGGTGGAAAAGTCGACCAACTTGATAAATTTAATTGGAGGCCAATTTTTTAATTTAAATTGTGACTAACATTACAAAAACACAACAGCAAGGCAAACAGAGCATGGAGCAATAGTCTTATTGCCACAGCTCAGCTCCTCTCTTCACCTGAGCGTCCAAGACATGCGGCCACAGATTTGACGATACTTCAAAGTCGATCTTTAGTGCATAGACACAGCAGTCTGTCAGAGGCCCTCGCCTGTCTTGAAGCTGAAGGGGAGGCCTCCCTCTCATTGCTGCAAATGATGTCACTTACAAACATTTGGGGAAATCTCAGGATGGTTCATGAACCGGACCAAATCTGAAATTCTTCCTCAAGACTCAACCACATTGAGGATCTTCCCCTTGTGACCACTAACAAATTCTAAAATCTCTAATTTAACAAAGTCTGTGCGTTAAAAACTAGTCAGCTTGTGGAAGGAGATTCAAAAACACCCCCACATATCAGCCATCAAAGTACCAATTCTTCCAAAAGCCAGTTATTGGTGCCCTATAATTGGTTTAAATCTCTAGCAAAACCGATTAACACATTTTACTGCATGGTAATCACACGGGAACGGACAGAAAGCCACCCATCTGCTCATAAATCCATGTCTCTCTGTCGCCATTGTATCCATTACTGCCTCCAGTTCCCCATTAAGCTTAGCCAGCGCTTAGCTTTGGTGGCCCCCTTCTGGGCTCACCGCTGGGGGATCCGGACCCCCACCAACCATTCAGAGATAGTGTCCCAGGCTAAAAGAAAAAAAATCTAGAAATGAAACCTGCTTCCTGAACCCATGATTCCAGGCTCTGATCCCCTGGTGGGAGACTAATAAAATCACACTCCACAATATCACTTCATTTAGCCTTCCAGCCATCTGGCATCTCGCTAATTACCCCCCCCCCCCCCCCTAAATCCTCCCTAACCAATCAGTGGCCACGACACAAGTGTATGTGCTAACGGTCCTTCCTACAGAGAGCTTAATCTGCCGTTTAATTAATCTGGACTGAAGGTTACAGTGATATAAACCTGGTTAATATTAGAATCATATGTAGATGCAATATATTCCTGGCATTGCTGTACAGAGACCATGCTGTTTCTATTTGTGCTGCACAAGTTCACCCATCTGAACATTCGATGGTGACTGAAAACTGAACAGCTAAAGGCTCATGATAAAAACTTCATGTCCAATTTGTTGATTTTTGATTTTATTAGTAATGGGGTCAAATGTACCAAACCAAGCGATTAAAAAACCTGCATTGTGAAAACGGACTTTCCCTGGTCGTGTTTGTGACACCTGAAGGCTTGACTCTGCTTCACGTTTACCCCTAAAGCCAGTTTTCCACACGTAACCAGGTACGACCTGAAAGTGGGATTCGCCTCAGAATAAAGCTTAAGGTCAAACCTGCCTGCATTCGCACGCACTTCTCAATCCTTTGCCCCATCCGCCGATCCACAACCAGGTCACGGTGAGTCCTGAGGCCAGTCCAGGAAGCCAAGTTTCCACACCATCCCAGGAAATCAGACACACCAGCTCCCCTAGCCAAATAATTCTGTGACAAACTCCACACACAACCAAGATTCAAACCCGCAACTTGCTGGCTGAGGAGCCAGTGTTCCAGGTATTAAAGTAGTTTCTGGTTTTAATAAACATATTTACTAAGCATCAAGAAATTGCAATAATTGACAGTAGTAGAAATGAGCAATAAAGTGTTAAAATTTGTATAATCTAAACATAGAAATTTCAATTATTATCAGTTGATATCAGTTATAATATCAGTTATAACTGGCAGATCTATTCTGTAGGCACACAAACGGATAAATACGCCCTTTGCACATCAAGGTTTCACTCTCATACCCCAGACTTCACCCGCTACAGTTGTTGCTCCTCAGAGCTGTTAAAAGCCTCCTCTTTTAGAATAGCCTAAGGGCCAGAGTCTGGCTGAAAAGGAAGCTGGATGTCTTTCTGGCTTAGAGGACAAGAGTCAGCGAGGATAAGCCCCAAACAGGCACAAGTGTGGGAATGGGGACAGGTTGTTAAGTTACTCCTAAGTGTCAAACCTTCAGCCGCAACTTTGCCTTCCAGTGAACACTGTATGCGGACGCTGATTGGACAGGTCTGCGACCAATCAAAAGGCCAGTCATTTCTGAGCTTTTCAGTCTTTTTGCTCTCTCCTGCGCCCAAGATGGAGATAGGCGGTGTTAACTGGCTCTCTGTGTGCAGCACGCTGAAGGTCTAAGTACTGGCGAGTAATTGACAGGTAGCAAGGAGCTCTTACCCACTCTAGCGCTCCAGTCAGGGAGACAGTGGTGGACAGAGCTTGCTGTTTTGGTCTAAATCCATGTGCAAAGAAATCGTGTTTCATGTAACATAAAGATAAACAACAACAAACCTCAGGCATTTTCACAAATAAATAAATAATCATTATTTTAGATTAACTGTCCATTTTGTATGGGAAATAAATGAGTATTAGTATTTATGGAATTATATACAGCTGCTCCTTGGGTTATGACTGTCCATGCTATTAAAATGTTTACAGTATTCCCATCATATATTTATTCAACGAATTACAATGAATATGAGATATTCAACATTTCATTATAAAATAGGTTTTATGTTACGGATTCTTCCCTACTGCAGGCTAATGTAAGTGTTCTAGGCATGTTTAAGGTAGGCTAGGCTAGGCTGTGATGTTTCTTATGTTAGGTGCACTGTATTAAAAAACATTTTTGCCTGATGACGTTTTTGCCTAACGCTAGGTTTGTCGGAACCCCATACTAACCCGGGGAGTGGTTGTATATGGGAAATCTCCCCTGCTCTGTTTGTGGAGATTCTGAAGATACAGTAGATAGTCGATAGATGGAATATCTCCCGTACATACTTCTAGCTGCCCTTCATTTGCTATGAGCTTCAGTGGTCAGCTTCAGATTGCTGTATTAGGATATCTGCCGGGGTCTGTGCAGCGGTGCCAGTGGCTCAGGCTTCAGTCATGACATCAGATAACGAAGCAAATGACCAGGAAAGCACATGAACAATGGCTCTCTGAGACTATGTTAGCAATTCAAGGCTATTATGACATCAGCCACACAGTATTTCTGGAATAATAAATGGTCAACTAAACTACTAAAAGTCTACTACAACTCACCTTCACCTTGTCATTCTCTAGGGAATTTCATAGAATTAGAAATGGTCAAATTTACTGGTAACTATAGATTATTGATTTTAAGATTATTTCTATTACAGTTTGGTTTCTACAGTTCTGGTACAAGACAATACAAATGAGCAACCAGAGGTGTAATTTTCAGGTGCAGAAAGTAAAAACCCAAACCAGGATTTTGCTTCAGCCTGTTAGTTGACGACTCAGTGACTGTGACTCTTTATGCTCAGCTGCTTGGTTGAAACAAAATCATGGTCTGGATTTTTACTTTCTGGACCTGAAATGTACACCTATATTAGCTACATAATGACATTTCCTGATTGGTTTTAAATGCCCTGTACTCTGTACTCTGCTTCTACATCCAGCAGGTAAGCCTTGGCCTTAAAAATAACTTCTATAGAAAATTCCATAATCTTGGGGAACATTACCTTCAGGCTGTCAAAAGCTTTGTGAAAAAGACAACATTCCTTAAAGGTGTTCACAGTGTTTTTAGAAGCAACTTACATCCGATGGCTCAAGCTGACCGTTCCTGGATTGCTCTGCTATTTCCGCAGAGCATTTCAAACCTTTCTGTGAATTTTTCTCTCTGGCTCCTATCTAATAATTTAACTTTCGCCTCAAGCACGCTGGGGATCAAGAGATGTTTTCCAGCATCCTAAAATGAACACAAATTTAACACACAGGAAATTGGACAAATTTTGTTAGGGGCCTTTCCAAGAATATTCTCATTACCCTTCTGAATTTTTGGTGCCATTCTAGGCCAACCTTCAAGCATTCTATGAATCCTTCTCTCTTTCTTTTTATGTGGTCCAGAAGGGAGGCATTGATTGGTTTATCCCCGCTTCTAAGGCAGTTCCTGTTCCAGACGAATGAGTCACAGTGTCCCTGGCGTACCTGTGGTGATGTTTTCCCAATTTCCTTTACTCTATGTGTGATACCTTGAGACATTAGAGACACTTTATGATACCTTGTGTCATTAGAGTATGAGGTTATGTTATCTTTTTACTACCAAAATGATTATGCCAGCTGAAGATTTAAGGGGCAGTGAAATTTTGCCTCAGGATCACATGCAACAAAGTGAAAGGACACAATCTGCCCACAGGGGGCAGTAGTAAACTCTGCAGGAATACAACTGTCGTTATATTTCAGACAGATTTACCAATTTAGTACATGGCAGAGCCAGTTCGCTTGATACACTGCTGTATGAGGAGATCTATGGATCTCAGGGTGACAGCCACTTCCTTCATTGCTAATCCATGACTGCCATCTGCTGCCTGGAAGCACTATATTATGGCTACAATGGTTCTGTGAAGGATCAGGGTGACTACCGTATATTCAGCGCTGATGACTATAACTATAACGAGTCATTTTCCATTATGACCATTATGAACAATTTGAGAGGGAGATCTGATATCTTAGGCAGTTTGATTTAAGTGAAGCTGAAACTTATCAGACAAAATCTTTGAGAAAGTTAATGTGGACTTTTGCTGCATTGGGTCCCAAGACCTCTGATCCCAAACTCCACTGCAGCCCTTTGTAGGAAGCTTGATCCTGTACTCCACTGTAGCCCCTTCTAAGATTCCCGATCCTGTACTCCACTGTAGCCCCTTCTAAGATTCCCGATCCTGTACTCCACTGTAGCCCCTTCTAAGATTCCCAATCCTGTACTCTACTGTCACCCCTTCTAAGACCCCCGATCTCGTACTCCACTATAGCCCCTTCTAAGATTCCCAATCCTGTACTCCACTGTAGCCCCTTCTAAGACCCCCGATCCTGTACTACAC
>JAODKN010057944.1:0-18371 GCA_026774425.1 Petrocephalus zakoni
GACGTGCACCAACAACTTGTCCTCTTTTGAACTCTGATTTGTCTCCCATTATGTTGTGTGGATTTCAATATTTTATTGACAGCTGAGCGATTGCTCTGATAATTCAGCCTTCAAACTCTGCTATTACCAGTGGAATGTGCACTCAGTGCAGACTGGCCATCAGGCCATAGACATAGACGTGAAACCTCAAACACTATTTTGGTTAGTGTTTCAGTTTCATTTATGACTTTGTACTTGTGCTGCTGATGGCATGCTGAGGTGAAGAAAAAAAAGTCCAGTCTCCCTGCAGATATGTCTTCTTGAAAGTTTCTGCAGAAGCAAAAAGAGGAACTGCAGCAGTCAGAGATGGAAGACTGTCAAGATGCAGGAGGTGCAGTAGACGGCCAGCCAATGCAATCGTCAACAATACTTGGGGGTGATGCCAGCACAGTAGACCTGTCCTCCCTATTACAGATGTGACAGCAATACCTGCCAAGTCAGGAAGAACACAGCAGCAGATGGGTGAAAGAATCACTTCACCAAGAGCAGAGATATGGTCATGTGCAGATCCAGCTCAACGTGATGCTGCAGAAACTGAAGGAGCACCGGCAAGCACCAGATAGATGGCAAAGGTCATACCCTGCTGCCCAGGAACCAGCCTTATCTGATTTAGGGTCTCCAAGATCTGGTGCATCCAGAGGAGGATCCAAGTCATGGGCAGCTTTGGCAAAGCTGGAGGAATTAGATGATATTGATCTGTCTCTCTCTTCCCAAGTGATGTACTATAAAGCCACAGTATGCTGTCTTTGGTTTAGGCTACTTATCATGTTGTTTTATCTGTCCATTTACGCAGCAATGACCAGTTCCCAGGCTGCGCTGTTAAGCTTTTCAGGAATTAGTATATCATCACATTCTTCTCACTGTTATCTCTCTAGTTTCTTGTTGACTAGCTTCAGGCATTCTGGCTAGCTGAATAAAATTGCTCAAGTGTGCCTCTAGTGGCAGCTCCCTCACTGCGTTAAACGGCAAAACAGAAATGAGGAAAGGCATGGTAATAGCAGCCTACACAAATCATTACAAATCTGAACATGGATTTATGCCATTAATTACATAAATATTTTAATTCTGATTTTATTTGGTCTAACAAAATTTGCCTCCATCTATATATGCTTTTGCTTAAACTAACCTCAACAAAAAGTACTGAGTATTTACCTCGCTAATCTTTGCTCTGTAAACAATACAATGGGCCACTTACTACTCTTCAACAGACACAACAAGGACAGTCTCTCTCCACAACCCTTTGTTTCCCTGAGACATGGCTGAGCGAATCCATCACAGACAGCACATTACAGCCAGGCTCTTAAGATCAGATCGATCATAAGGCAAACGCGTAGACTATTTTTATATTGTCGAAGGCTGGTGCACTGATGTACAGTGTTAAAGAAACTGTGTTCTGCAAACCTGGAAGCTCTTTTTATTCACCGCATTAGTTCTCGTTTATCAGGGTCAGAACCTGTATAGCCCGTGTGAGTGAGGCTCTGTGGCTCCTGGCTGACCAGATAAACCTCAGGCTGCAAAATCATCCAGCTGCCTTTTCTTCTGTAATCAAAGCTGAGAGAACCATGACACAAATGCAGTTGTATAGAAAATGCATTATAGCGAGGCCCTTGTACCTTACATTTCATGCAATGTAGCCTTAGGACTACCTTAGGATTTTATCTATAAAGGCCCGGTGTGTGTGCAGGTTTTTAGGATAGCCTTTAGGTCAGCTGTCCAGACCCAGGTGTGAGGACTCTTCAGCCAATCAGTCCTTTAATTAGCAATCTAATATGGGAGCTGCAGCAAAAGCCTGCATAGAGAGCAGCCCTTTCTGGATAAGATTGGCCACCCCTGCCTTAAGACATACGTCCATTTGAATATTCACTATATGTAAGCTTATTTCCCACCATCCTTATTATGATTATTTATGCACAAGTCTAGTTGGTAGACGGGACACCACTAAGAGTGTGACACAACAGTCCCCAGGGAAGTGCACCAGTGGGGGGCAATCAGCACCATGCAGACCTATAATAACTTTGGAGTCCTCACAGTTCAATAGAAGGAAGCGGCTGGCAGTAAATGCCCCACGAGGGGGCACAGCTGTCTATAAGCTACACTGGAGAGAATCTCAGTAGGAAAAGGAGATGCTACGTCAGCAGGGCCTGCTTTCTCTGACCATGTGACTTCTGAAGAATGACCTCACTCAGGGTCAGATTAATACACAGGCCATTCTAGGCTATACCCTAGCCCCCCATCAAAATAAGGGCCCCATTCAGCAAATCAGGTGCCTCACCTTGGGAAAGCTACGATCTGCAAATTTTATTGCTATCACCCCCCGATCGATAAATTTAACTACCAGCATCTTATAGCAGATTTTTTACATTGCATCAATTTTATTCTCTTGGTGGGGGGGGGGGGGGCTCGAGCCATGTCAGCTCCCCCAGAGAAGTTAATCCACCCCCAACTGCCCAGAAGTGACTGTTGCCTCCTAACTGGCCCTTATTTATATTCCTATCCCCCACTTTATCACTGGAGTGTGGAGAGTTTAGCCAGGCCTGGTGAGGACGCAACAGGGGGACGTCTGCAGGTTAAATTGTTACTGTGGAGGGCCTCAGACTGGAGGACAGGAAGGAAAGACAATGACCCACAATGGAATTCCCTGCTATTCTGGGCCCATATAACTCATATTTCTTAAGAATATACTTGTTGGGCGGTTCCAATCCACCCTCATTTCCAGTGAGGTATCGTTTTGAAACCTTTAATAAGAACATACCATTTTCTAGTCTGTTTCTTTGATTATTTTTTACTGCTCCTTCCCCATGATCAGAAGGAGGATTAAAAGTAACATTGCTGGCTACAGACAGCAGGGAATATTGTGTGTTATGTGGCCAAGAAGAACCTTGCTGTGTGATATGTAGTGTATGCAACTTCTGCCGTTTACCAAAAACATGAACGGGTTACTGAGGTCAGGGCCAGCCCAAACCTCTTCTGGGCTCTAAGCAAAATATGATTGATCTAAATTGTCATTTGTCCGCTCAGTTCATGTATGACAGGGGCCAGTCCTGGCCAAGGTCAAAGTTCACTTTTTGCTATTTTTGACTCCAACACATTCACTATATATCCCCTTGCTTTAAATAATCTATAATTTATCCCCAACTCCCGTTGATTTCCGGCAAATTCAGTTGAAATTAGTAGAATTCTGCTGAGAACCAGCAGCTTTGAGTTCTTAGCATCACCACTGTGTAACCAGATGCCTAAATCCTAATATTCTTATTATGGTCCAACACACTGTAACATAACTCACACACATTTTTTTTTACTAAAAAAGCATGACAGCATTATATTGGAGGAACAGTGTGATTGCAGTCTTAACTAAATACAAAATTAAATGTGAAGGGTGCTTCAGTAAGGTCATTTTTAACCTAAGGGATAGTGTGCCTATCATCTCAGGTTTGGCCAGTACATTGGGGGGGTTTTATGTTGTTTTTGTAGTTTAGATAAACTGCAGAGTAATTCCAGGAAAAGGGTGTTTACCACATCCTGTAAAATGCACTGATCTTCCTTGAGAGTTTTTGAGTTTGTTCCAGTAGATAACTTCAAGATGCTAAGTACACATTAACCCTATAACTGCTGTGGTAGCAATAGTCACCCATGGAAATATGTCAAGTCCAAGACTTTTTCACAGACATATTCTACATTCAATGAGTCTATGAAAAAAAGCAGCTAGAATAAGGTTGTTTGGGTTTTCGGGCGAGAAGCTGTAATTTCGCAACTCCTCTAATGTCCACGCTGGTCTCCGCCATCCAAGATCCTTTGCAAAGCCGTGAGCTTCTCCGTGATTTTATCCAATTTGTGGTCAATAGTCACAGCAATGTTATCCAATCTGTGATCCATAGCCACAGTCTGAGTGCCCACAGCTCTGCCAACTCGATCAGTCATCCCAGCCAGCCTGGTGGGGATTTGAGTGGCTGTCACCGTTTTCTTCAATTTCCGATTAAACCAGGGCAATGCCTAATCCAATCAGCAAAAGACTTGTAATCATGGTTCCGAATAGGTTATAATTTATTATATATTATTAATTGCCACATTTGTATAGCTAAGTTTCGGGGAATCAAAATGGTTTTATAGTTAAAATTGTACTAGTTATGTGTCCCTAAATATTCTTATAGGTAAACAGTCTTAGCTTCAGGTATTGAGTTGTGCCAGAGACACTGGGTCTCTGATGCCCAGCAATCAGTACTCATTTCAGTATTAAAAAATAATAGTAACTCAAAAACATAAATGCCATTGTTGATGGTAGACTGTTGATGTCAATGAACACAACATGAATCTATGTGAAATGTTCATGCAATGCGAGTGGGAGACCCTCATACGCCTACGTATCTGTTCCACTTTGTGGCATTTCTATGCAGCTGGAGCCCATATTACACCAGCTGCACTGGGCCTCTTTTCCTGGCCCTTACCCCTCACTTTCCATATCCTTGCAAAATAATTTGAGCTCGAATTTTGCTCGAGATCAAAGGCCAAAACCATTAACTATAGCCTTAATACTGTGCAATAGTGTGCAGTTATCTGTAATGTGATCTTCCCGTTGGATTGCTCTTTGGCTGTACTTTTCAAACACAGGCATTTGTTTCGTGATACAATGACAAACCATTAATTCCTAGCTGCTAGTCGAATGGTGCAATTACACCATACTAGTAATCAATATTCTTATAGTTAAATATTCACAAAAAATATACAAATGTTTCCAAAACAGAGAGATAAACCCTACCTCCCTGGGCCAAACATCACCTCAATGGCAAAAACCAAGCATACTTGGTGACATGCTAATCTCTAAATTAAGCTAAGATCCCATCCCCCAATTCACAATGTACCGCCAAAAGCACCAATTATGGTCATTGGTCCACTTGTACGCATGCCGACATCATGACGGCAGTTTTTAAAGACATTGCTTCCTTTTCTTCCCTAATAAGCAGTGTCTCTTTAAAAAACAACCGCCACCGCCACCCACCCACACCCACACACACACACACACACCCACACAGACACACACACACACCCACAGCAAGCTTCGAGAAACAGCAGTATGCGGAGTCTATCCACTGCAGCTTCTCAATTACCCAGGCGGCTTCAGCACAAATGCGCTTTGAGAAAACAAATAAGTTTTACATACAAACAATAATAATAATAATAATTGCATCTAATAATTAAGCGATAGACAGTACACGATCGCAGGAAAGTACGGAGCCCGTATTTCAGTCTTAAACAGCCCGCCTCAGGGGACAGCTTGTGGGGGCGAAGGACCACCGCACGCGCGTGCCTAACAGGTGCACGCCTCACATGCTTCATTAATCGAGCGGTGTGCTCCAGGGCAGCTGGAAGCCTCCCTCTACCTGCACTTTTTTGGTGTCATTAAATTCAGCAGTGACGCTTAGGAAATGTGACTTCTGTTTCATCAATACTGCTCACGCGTCACGTACAGTATGCGGCATCCCTAAATACGGCTAGTAACTAAAATGTTTGGACCCACTGTCTGCCTTTACCCTTAGCGTTTGTAGTAAGGTGCACGGATGGTCCACGCCCCGGCTGACCTACAGATTTAAGGGAGGATAAATAGCCCAAACACCGATGTCAGTAAAACATTTCTAAAACACTTTGCATTTTATTCGAAAGCATTCACTTTCCGCATCAGTGGACTTTGCGATCCGTTCGCGTTCGGCGCTGCGGGTTTGGGGTCACGAACAAACTGAGAAGTGGTCAAGTGGTGTTTTGGTCAATAAAAAAAGGAAAAGAAAAAAAAATCCAAAGATAAAGATCTGTCACGGCGTTCTTTCACACAGCAAGCAAGTTCTGTATAATCTACACCGAGTCTGTAACAGATACAACTGTTTTTTTTCCTCGTATCTCAGGCTATAATTTATGTTACATGAACA
This sequence comes from Petrocephalus zakoni, assembly GCA_026774425.1. Taxonomy (NCBI): domain Eukaryota; kingdom Metazoa; phylum Chordata; class Actinopteri; order Osteoglossiformes; family Mormyridae; genus Petrocephalus; species Petrocephalus zakoni. Next base: position 5,955 of record JAODKN010057944.1, read on the forward strand.
AAGCTATCCGGCCATCGTGGGTGATTGGCAACTCCATAGCAGACAACAAAATAACACGGTTTGCATGTTGGCCAGTGCCAACCAAAATGTTTAGTGTATTAAACCATTATGCCAGACCCCCCCCATCAAATGCCGCATGGAGCCTCATCGAGTCCCCCGAGCCCCCGAAGCAGATCCCTGCCCATTTATCAGTATCCCGCTTAAATAGCAGAGAGACGCGGCGTTTCCTGTCGCTTTATACGCGCGTATCCGCAGTCCCTGCCAGCACCGGGCGCAGTCGGCGTGCTAAGTATAAGATCTCTCTCAGTCTCACTAACATAAGGACTGGCTCTCTCGTATTCCTCATTGCAAACTGCCAGCTTAATATTTAGCTTTATTATCCGTGAACACGCCGCTGTCGCATGTAACGACTGTACTCACATCGGTAAGTTATACATCTCACCGCACCAAGTAGATAGCTCTTTTATAATGAGTCTGTATAAAACCACATTCTGGTTTTAGCGTCACTGAACATGTTATTCTATTAATGTAACGAAGATGGGGGTTTGACTTTGCGAAATATTCATCGTTTATATTTCCGAGTAGTGTTACATTATTTGTTTTGCCTGTATCTTAAGCCTAATTGCGGAAAATCTTTCTGTCTCTCGCAGACATGCCAGCCGCTGTAATGTTGTTGCTTTTCATATTTGTGGATTGGTATAACTATATTAATGCGGACCAGAATTCTGGTATGTATTTATTGAATCTCTCAAACCGATATACGTTCTGTAATTTCACCAAGGTAAATTCCGGTTAATACTCAATTTCAGTAGATGGTGTTGTGGAAGTCAGAAAATAACCTAAATGTCAATTCAGCTGTGCGGCATAGAGACTGATGTGCTTTGTATGCCACAAGGCTAGTTTTTGAAATATTCCTCGAGTACATTTAAAAAAATAAATAAAAATTGAAAATGACATCATCATGCAAATCATACTATTACGTTCCGTAACCACGTGACCTCGTGATGTCAAACCAACTGTGCAGCAAAGAGACTAATATTAGTGGTGTGCGATACTGCTAGATTTCTGCACTCCACATTTAATTAGTTCATTATGTGCCTGTTACAACTCAGGACAAATTTTGTAGCAAAGTTTTTAGTAAAATGAAAAATGTTTATTGTTGTAATGAACTAAATTTAGAAACGTGAAATCTGCATAAATTATTGGAGAACAAATGTTTTAAAACTTAAATCGCTCTTTTCAAGTTACTTATTTAGAAATATCAATAAGATTTGATTACACTTACAGTATATGCTTTTATAAACAAAGTGCACACAGTTATTTGTGAAAATTAAAGTAGTAAAGTGCAAATAACTAAACAAAAGCAGAAAACAGCCACTGTCTGCTCGCACTCACGTGACATGACAAACCACGGCAGAGTAAGGGGGAGAAGGAGGAGCAAAGTGAGCTGCAAGATGCAAACGGAGCAGTCACACAGACTTTTAGGAGCGTAGAGGAGAGAAATTGGAACAGTATCGATCCCATCACGCTGGTATCGATCCGATACCAATACCAACGTTGGTATCAATACTATCGATATTTGGATCGATCCGCCCACCTCTAACTAATATCCTTCCCGTGCCACAATGCTTGTACTTTTAAATATTCTTCTTGTACAAAGAAAAAGATTTGGAATAAGGACATTTGAAAATATCTTCTCACCAGAGACCTGTGTTATTTTAATGTCTAGAAAGCCGTGTTTCGCTTTTTCTGTGACACTGCTCCGCATAGGGAGGAACTGCATCCCTGTGTTAGTCCACAATATCTGTAGGAGGAAAGAGGGCTGCTTCCCAGTGTTCATGAAAACTGTATTTAAACTTGCTGAAGCTCTGTTGAACTGTTTGCCTTCCCAAAGATCAACACAAAAAACACTGAAATTATAAGAAAAAAAATAATTCATGTTACATTTTACGAAAGGTACATTTCAAAATCATGCCCCGTGGCACATAAAGACATTGTAGTCACTTTACCAGAGCTGTCCCAACTTTTTTGGCTTGCGAGCTACTTTTAAAATGACCAGGTCAAAGTGATCTACCCACATTAGGATATCCCTTTTTAGTAGATATAAATTAATAAGCTTCATAATGCACGTCTTAACGGCACATGTTGTTTTTTTGACAATAGTACTGTCTATTTTCTATTTATACTGACACTTTCATCAGACAGAAGCAGTAATTCTTCTGCAACATATATCACTTTGAGTAGTGATGAAAATATAGATGAGGAATATAACCAGCACCATGAAACTGATAATTATGTAAGTGTTTATACTCTTGTTTAACAATTTTTATATATACATTTGTTAATGTATTTTACCATTTTCTTTTTTCCGTATGGATTTTAAAGATGTAAATGATGAATACTATGTAAGTATTTATAATGACGTTTGACCATATTAAAACGATATATACTGTATTTTAACAATTTTTGTTCTTATTAAGCAGCCTGAATTGGATGTTGATTTGGAATATGTATATGAAGATGAAGATGAGCATTATGTAAGTTTTAACATTTTTAAAGCTATATTTATTATTAGTGTGTTTGCAGCTCCTATTTCTCTCGCACTGACTCTGGGAGATAGGCACAAGACATTCCTATGTACTTTTATTGTCCTGTACCTGTGCAAATGGCAATAAAGATATATATCCATCTATCTATTCATGTATTTTAACATGTACAGTATTTTATTGTTTTTCATAAGAAATCAGAAAAGGTATTAGCATGCAAATAATTCTACTGATGTTTATTCATTTTTATAACTATGTTGTCATTAATATATTTTTAACAAATGTAGCTTTTCTTAATATGTTGCATTCCAGAATTTCCTTTTAAATGCATACACAGAGTGGCCAGTTTATTAGGTAAACCTACAGTGTATTGTGTAGGACCCACCAAGGGTGAATATTTGGATATGGATGGTATGGACTTGAGGGGGATTTGCTGACTGATTTGGTCCCTGACAAACCTCCAGAACCCCTTCAAGGGTAAATGCCTTGTGCGCTCAGAGACGCCTTTCTACACACCGGTGGTGTACTGAGCAGTCATTTTTGCATTTTTTATTTAGCTGTTTGAGTTTGGCCATTCTCCTCTGCTCTCTCATTCACCAGGTGTATTGTTTACTGCATCTTCCCCTATAAACTGTAGTGTGCGAAAATCCCTAGTAAATGGCTGTTTCTAAGATCTAGGAACCTTCATGTCTCACACCAATTATCAAATTACATTCAGAATCACTTGAAACATACATCTGACGCTTGGTTAATCTGTAACTGAACTTCATGACCCTGTCTATGTGCTGTATGTATTGAGTTGCAGCCATGCGATTTCCTGTTTGAAGCACCAGACTGTTTGCGTCATTAGCAAGCTGACGTATCTAATAAGCTGCCCACTGAGTGTGTATAATATCATGCAATATCTTAGGCTGAAATGCACGGAATATCTTTTGTTCATAAGTAACAAGCAAAAACAAATAATAATAATAACACAGTGGAACCACTTTTTACAGCCTTTCGTAACATTATATACATACCACAATGGAACAGTTACGTCTCTTAAAAGAAACATATTTGAAAATGAACAAATAACTATGGACAACATATATAGTAACATATTACTTCCACCAGGTAAGCATTGCATTCCTTTTATTTTCGGACCTAGAATAGATTACTGATAAAGTAATATAGGAATCATTTTAGGTGTAGGTTTGTTGTTATTGTAGTTGTTGTTATTTTATTTCCATGAAATAAAATTCCAAGATCAAGCCAGGATTTTTTGTTGCTGAACAGCTGAGTGTTGCTTCAGATAATTGCACTTAATTTTCAGTAACTATATGCAATAACAGTATCCGAGTTGGAGTAAATATGACAGATAATGCCAAAGGCCAACCAGCAGTACTTCGGTTCAACTTACTTACTCAATGTACAATAATTTAGCATGATACAAAGATCTATGCTGTGTTTTTAGGCATACATAGATTTCTTGTGGAGAATGTATAATGTACATAACATTCTCCAGTTAAGCTGCACAATGCAAGCCTTAACAGAACATGTTGTTTTTTGATAATAGTACTGTATTTTCTATTTATAGTGACACTTTTCATCAGACAGAGACATATATACTTCTGAACCATACAGGAATAAATTGTTCTCCCCCTTTTTGAGCGGTGAGGAAATTGTAGATGAGGAGTAAGACCAGCACTTGGAATCTGATGTTCATGCTGTTTTAGGTGTGGACAGATTTCTCGTGAAGAATGTGTCCTGCATTGTGTATAACGTCCTTCATTTGAACTGCTCTTGGGCTATGGTGAATGTGCCTGAAGGAGCCCAGTACTCCCTCACGGTCAGCCAGCCTCAGGAGCCCAGTAATCCCTCACGGTCAGCCAGCCTCCTGTCTGAAGCCACTCTTACATACAGTTTCTGACGTCCCATAATCTGACTTCTTTCTCTGCCTCCTTAGCCAATATGAGTCACTCCTCCCCTGTGACTGCTCCATGAGTAATGCAGCCAGCGTCGTTAAATGTAATGGAGAAATTGCTGACGAGCAACACTTTACCATAAACATCAGTGTTACTGTCACTAACTTCCAATACGTCCACTCCCAAGAATTTGAGCTAGTGGAAATCGGTAAGAACGCAAATAAGAATTCAGCAGTGTTCTGTGTTTAACGAGAAATAGGAAATGACTGTAATTACTTCATCTTTTTTTCCTCAGAAAAACTCAGTTCCCCGCATAACGTAACTGCTTCAGTCGCCTCAGGGAACTTGTACATTGAATGGGATCTCAAATCAAAACTCAATGTCTTGTGTTTTCATTTCCAGTTAAGGATAAACAGTCACATCGAGGTAAACTCAATGAAAGGCTATTTATTTTCTCAGGGATTTCCATTGTCTTGTTGGCATTGTGTCAGATTTTGGCATAATAGCTTCTTCCTTAAATTTACGGCACTCAGCTGACATCCTTATTGAGAGTAACTTACAGTATATTAAAATCTTGGGGTTAAGGGCCTTGCTCAGGAACCCACTGGTGGTGGGTGGGAATTGAATCTGCGACCACTTGGTCCTTAACCAGAGGCTCATACCACTAGGCCACCATCTTCCTTGCTTTTGATGACTTCAGTCATGCTTCTAGGACCCAGTTATGAATTTTCTTAGTAATGCACTGTCATCTCTACCTGGCTGGCTTCTGGTCATTCCCAGTGCCTCCTGCTTCACCTTCTTCTTCAGTACTGCTGTCTTAGAAACTGTCAGCCTGGAAGCAGCCTGATGCTCAGTGCAGCTTCTGCCAGCAGAACCAGGATTAAACAAGGATTTAAAACTGTGGATTGGTCTCTTAATTTTTTTCCAGAGCGGTAAGTCTCAAAAGAATGGCATTACTGGTTATTTTATCAACCTCTCACATCCAGGCCATTTTTCTCCAAAGCTGTATTTAAATAATATTAAAAAGGTCAATTCATAAACAGATGTTTAAATTTATTTATAGTTCTATTCTTCATGCCCTTTAAGTGTAATGGTAACAGTTTATTTGATGGGGCACAAATAATATAGTATTATGCTACATAAGTTAATTACTTTTGTATTAATTAACCAAAACTGATCTCACATTCGACATTAATGAACCATGATAGATGTTTTATCTCAAGCAGTTACTATATTTGTTCTTGATTTTTTCATGATTTGTACATCTGTAGTACAAATACTGTATAACCTAGTTATTACTAAGTTTTTGTGCCCTGTTAAGTAAAGTGTTACCCGTAAAGCAAATCATTTGACGAGAGTATGGTTTGTATAAGGGTTGCATGTTGGTTCAGTGTGTAGCAGTAGAAGCTGATTGCTCCAAGGTTTGGGTTTGAATCCTGCCTGTGTGTGATGTACTTCTCTCACTGCTGTTTGCGTTTCCACCTGCAGTCTAAATTCAATCATTTAGGCCAGTTTTTGCCAATCCGGTTCTCAGGGACCCATAGCCGGTCCACGTTTTTGTTCCCTCCGAGCTCCCTACCGGTCAGGGGTGTGTTTCCCAAAAGCTCCCCTTAGCAACTTACATAGCTGGATTCATTCAGGTGCATGGGTCCAATTATGTAAGTTGCTAACGTAGTTAGCAATTATGCTTTTGGAAAAGGCACCCCAGACTGTCTGTGGGTCCCTGAGGACCGGATTGGGAAACGCTGATGCAGACTCACTGGTGTCTCTAGCATATGACTGTGTGTGCATCTATGTGCTCTGTGGCAGAATGGCATCCTGTCTATAGTGGTCAGGTCCCACAGCCTAGATCAGGATAAGTGATTGGAAGCTCAATGGTTTGTACATTATAAGCCAAAAATCATCACAACGCCATAAACTAAACCAACACTACTGACTAAAATGTTGTGTTTACATTTGTTCAGTACTATTAAGGAATTTCAAGGTCAAAGTCATCTATTAAAATAGGTACAGTTATCTTCTGAGAGCATAAAGTCTGGACCCAATTGGAATATATTAGCCCTTCTTAGTGTGTAGATTAAAATTTTAATTAACAGGGCAGTTTCTGTCATATTGATCATATTGACAGGTGGCATTTGGATGTTTATAGGTTCTATCCGCTGGTAAAAGACAGTTTTCCCTTTAAAGCGTTAGGTCTGTCTGTATTTGGATGTTACATGTGTATGAATGTAAATATAACATAACATAACATAACAATTATAACATTTACAGTGACAGATGAGCCTGTCCATTTCCTAAAAGCCTTTCAGTACAGTGCTGTGAAGGCAGAGTGACCCATGTTTTCGCATTAGTCAGGAGAGATTTTGTTTTGGCTTTAGACTTTGAATTTATTAAGGTATTTTAAGGGATTTTTGCTCCCTAAACACATTTGGTGTTCCTATTGTGCTGTTCACTGTAATGTATTTTGTCGTTAAGTAAATAATGTCATGTTATACTGTAGGAATTAATGGAAATTATGGCCCAGAAGAAGTACATCATACCGAACATAGATCAGACTCAGAGTTATAAGATACAGGTACGAGTGACCAAGAATGACCGGTGCAGGCAGAATGGCATTTGGAGCGACTGGAGCAAACCTGCAGGCACGTCTCATCTTTCATTTCGGAATTTGCAAAGAGTGCATATATTTTTGATCTGAAATGTAACGTTTGTATATGTGTAGATGACGGCCTGTGTGGCATTCCAGGCATACCACTGATGTTGCAGTATAAATACTCTTTGAGATTCGGGCAGTCCCTGGGTTAAGAATGTCCGACTTACACACAGCTCGTTTTTTCAAATGGACTACCATAAAGCCATAGAGTTAAATTCAATGGTGTGTAACACACACACTTTGAACACATGCATTTTGTGTGGTTCATGAAGATATTGCATGGCTTCAGGAATTTGTCACCTACAGGCAGAGTACAGTCCTGAATATAGTTACTCTTATTATTAATGCATTAACACTATGATTCTCATTTGGAAGTGTTTTTTAAGTGTTTTATATGCATAGACAGGTAAAATGAATACTGCATACTAAGGCAAACATTTGATTAATTGACGCTAACTGTACATACCTATTCAGACTTATCTACAAATTCATCTTAGAGACAGACTCAGGGACCGGATCTCATTCATATCCTTGGGGTTGCACCTTACATGCACTACCCATGTCCCTCTGACAGCTCCCGTTTTTTCATTGTCTAGTTGTGAATCCACATAAGAAGCCGACTGAGCTGAATGTCCGAATGATCTGTGGAATTTCTCTGGGCATCCCCATGTGCCTGCTTCCAGTGCTGCTGCTTTGCCGGCAGCCCAGGTATGGTGACCAGCTGCTCTCTCGCTCACATCTCCTTCCTCAAATCACTGTATGCGGATAGAAATACGCTTCATTAACCGAACAGCCAAAAATATATACGACGGTATTGATGCTGGAGTTCACCTCCGTCAAAGGGGAATCCAGCATATTGTGCTACAGTCCGTTATATTTTGTCATTTTTTTATTTATATTTATGTAGCAGACACTTTTATCCAAAGCGACATGCATTTTTTTTGAGGATGTAGCCTCAGCCAGTCCTTGGAGCACTTGGGGTTCGGAGCCTTGCTCAAGGGCCCAATGGTGAAAATGTCCTGTTGACGTTGGGATTTGACCCGGGGACCTTTCCGCTGATCGACATAGCAGCCTGTTCCAGCGGCCCCCCCCATCCCCTTTGTTTACTTATGCCAGCTTCCGCATGTTGCTGTTTGACCACATGTTTATTTGTCATACAGAGTGCTTGCTATTTATTGTCAGTTTTTGGGTAATAACACTTGAAAATGGCTCTGGCTTCCCCTAGTATCAGACTGCTGGGAGCAGTCTGTTCGTATCCTCGTGATATCAATAAATTTATAATAGAAATAAACACAGACCTTTAAAGTGTGTAAAAACTGATAAAGGTCTGCTGATTAATGTGTCTTAGATTGCTCGACAAGTTCCTTCCCCCCATCCCAAGACCATCTGTGAAGATTCAACAGCAGTTAGAAAAAGATGACTTTATTAAGGTAAACAAAAAAAAGTACTGTCATTAAAACAGGGCCGCCCGAGCCTTTATGGGGCCCTAAGCAGACTTTGATTTGCCCCCCCCCCCACCTAAATCGAGATATCTTGACAAGCACTCATGGGGGCCCCCTGGTGGCATGGGCCGCTTAGTTCTCTTCCGCCTTAGGCCGGCTCTGCATTAAAATGTAATTTATATTCATTCCGGGCATTTAATGCAATGTAGTGTTTTGTTTAAGTGAAATCTGTTTGATTTGACATATTAACCACATACCATCTCACTGTCTTTGTCAGCACATCCAATCCACTGTAAGGTTTGTGTCCTGACTCTTGATTTCTGTGTCTTCTGCTAAAGGTGATGCAGGTTAAATATTTAGAGGAGATTACTAAAGTTGAAGATGACTTTGATTAGGGGTCTGTGAAGAGATTCCCCCATAAGGCCACAGAATTATCTCAAAAGCTACAAAACGTGGTCTCTTCTATCAAGACAAAGGCGGCTTTATGTGCCCAGAATGTATTGTACTCCTGTTACACAAATATAATATGTAGTGCAACAGAAAAATGACGCACAAGAAGTGTCTGCTTATCCGCACAATTCTCGCTCGAGTTATGACTCAGTAGCACTGTGAAGTTTTTTTTTTTTTCTTTTTCTTTGTAAGGGCCTTACCACACTCATGCTTCCTGGAAATACAGTCCTGTAACCAATCTGAAGCAAGGTGCTCTGTAGAGATGTCTACTGAGAAAGAAACGTGATTCTAGCTAGTAGGTTCTGACCAACACACATAGTCACCACAAGCCAGGCAACTGGAGTGCATGTCAGTGGGTGGGTGGGTATGAGCGGTTGATTACTAACCGCTGATGTCATTCTTTTGAGACTTACAGCACTGGGAAAAATAAAGGGACCAATTTGTATTTTTTTTATATCTTAAATTCTGGTTTAATCCTGGTTCTGCTGGCACAAGCCTATGTTGAGCAGCAGGCTGCTTCCAAGCTCAAGGTTTCTAAGACAGCAGTACACAAGAACAAGGTGAAGCAGGAGACACTGGGAATGACCGAAAAACCAGCCAGGTAGAGGGCAGAAGCAACTTTCTAATGCTAGCGATGACCGTCACCTTATCCTACAGTGCCACATGATTCGGAGGATGACCTCAAGTGACCCTTCAGAAAAAATGGGAAACATTAATTGGTGTGAAGTTTACTTTTAGGGCAGTTTATAACCGGCTTCTAAAAGCAGAACCGAAGACCCATAAAGCAAGGAAGAAGCCCTAGAAGCGCGGAAGAGCCAGGCTAGAGTTCGCAAAAAAAAATCTATATTTTACACAGGAGTACACCCATAAATTGAGAAATGAATGAAACTGAAAATATTGCTGTGGTCTCTTAATTTTTTATTTATCCCCTAAGGGAAATTACTGTATACTATTAACTTACACTTTATTTGAATGTTGGAACTGCGCAGTGTGCTGGGCTCTATAATTATGAGGCTTCTTTAGCTTAGCAACAGGGGTCAAAAGACAAGTGTGAATGTAGCTGACAAGTGGCAGATGGGGAGAGGAAGATGTGACTAAAATTGGTTAGCCACATTTCCCATCATGCTCTTCATGCTTTATATTAAGATACGCAAACTGCAAGTTTTGGGGTCAGAGTGCAGGCCAGTGTCCAGTGCCCTGGAGCGATTGGGGGTTGCCGGCCTTGCTCAAGGGCCCAGTGGTAAAATTGTTCGTCACAGGTTTGAATTAGAAACAGAGCCAGACAGCACACAGCATTAAACTGTTTTCCAAACAGCATCAGCCACAAGTCTGAGCGACACCCTGGGTACAATCCCACAGTATGGCCAGTGAGGGTCGCACATCACCCAGGTTCCTGCTCACCCTTGTGACCCTGTACTGGATGGATGGATATTATGCAAGATATAGTGTTGTTTAAATGAAGAATGTGTATTTCTCATGTGAATAAACCTGTGTTTCTCATATAATGTATTTTTCTAATCTTAAAATAGAAGCAGAAACTGAGTAATATACATCGTGAAATTTCTCTTTATTTGTTCAAATATTTCGCTGAACTCTTGCATTCAGTGTTTTACTTTCAGGTTTTCACATACAAAATACACCATCCGTAACAATGGGGTATGTTATTCTACACAAGCATTTAATGTATAGCTTTCCAAGTATGATTTTAAGACTTAATGCTGAGGAAATTGTTGTCTGTTATGTTAACAAAGTACTAACAATCTGTTAACTGAAGTAAGAGAAAATATACCATTTAATTGTTTCCTGTCTGACCATTTTAGTCCCTCATTGGGTCACTTAATAACAAGCAATGTTGAAACAGTGTTGCTGTGGATGAATTGGTATGAATAATTAATATGAATTGGTTCTTTGAAACCAATAAGCAAGATACGTATGAAATAACTCAGAATAAAACAATTTAATTCCTATTGTAGTCCAAAACGTTTTAAAGGAACATCCAAGAAAATACCTTTGATTAAAATTTTTTATTTACTCAGATGTATTTAGTACCTTTAAACAAAGTTGAATTAATAAACAGGTTTGTCCTAATGCGACCTATGTCTTAATCCAGCATTCACAGAAGGCCAGGATTTGGAATCACTAGCTGTAGACTATTTCAAATGAGAAGCCAGAGATTCATATGCTTGTAGTACTATCTACTGGAAGCTTCCTGCCATTGCATCTAACTGCTGCTCTCCTCTAAAGAAAAAACTATACAGAGGAAAAATAAAGCTGACTAACCATGAATAAAGTACATTTTGTGGAAATACTGAAACGTGTTCATGGAACGGCCATGGAAATTTGTTAATTTAAAATTTAAATTTCACCAACCGTGCACAACTCAGTGTATGGATTGCATACAATTTAAATTCTGTAATTACAGAAATATTAATTACATTTGTAACTTAATTGCTATTGAATGTTATTGTACAATTGTTATTTCAGCCTCTAAAATCACCCCGGACTTGTGCAGTGCTCTTTGTTATCGTTAATGTCATTTAAAAGTCACCATTATCCAACAAATGAAGAAAGAAAAGAAGAGACTGGAATAGGTAATATGTCTTTTTGTGTAGATCCAGATTTATTTTATGATAAGAGCTTAGTAAGGTCACGCCTGTATGCATGAAGTATCTCCCTTTATTTGGAATCCAAAATCCTATTATAAATTATTGGCTATAAGGTTTTTTATTGGGTAGTACATTTGAGTATCATATGAAACAGCTACAGAAAACCAGCCCATAAGGTCCGTTTGGGCTATATAAACAGCTACAAATGTTACATATACAGTATATATAAGAAGTAATTGTATGAATGAATGCAGTAATCGAGTGTCACATGACAGTCCCTTTGCCCCATGTGAACAGAAGTGGTAAGAAGCAGAAATGTTGCTGAAGCAATCGTAAGACATGTACAGAGGCAGCATCCACATGTAAAAATCCAATGAATTCTAAACTTCCATATGTAAAGTTTTTATCTATGCTCTACCTTGTAGTCTAATGATTTCCTCTTTACTCAGTCATGAGCACAAGCGCGTTCTGGAATCAGACTTTTTAGTTTGTTCTGTCTGGGGGTATGCAAATGTATAGCTGCTCACTTGCACACTGTGGCAGGCTGGACTGAGGGTCATGAAAAGCTGATGTGACACAGGAAACTCATGCAGAAACTGTGAAAATTAACCTAACATGAAAGATCTTTGGAACTCAAAAGAGGGACAGTTACTCTTTAACTATTACCATGTCACCTGCAGTTCAGACTTGGTAATGCATCTAAAACTATGCAGGTTTGGGCCTGGCCAGAACCTGGATAGGAGACCAACTAGGAAAGCTGGGTTGCTGCTGTAAGAGGTGTTGGTGTGGCCAGCAGGATAGCCCATCCTGTGGTCT
>JAODKN010058234.1:0-18340 GCA_026774425.1 Petrocephalus zakoni
TGAGAATCTTGGTCTGATAAACATCTCTTTGTTTACATTTCTCTAGGAAAAAATGGCATATTGCTGTGATCTTCTCTTATGAAGACAGAGCAAATTATCATGCAACCTTAGAGGGGTGCCCAGACTTTTACATAGCACTGTATGTACCAGACCAAATTACACAGCATGGGGGTCATGTTGATTGGTTTCTTTGAGAAACACTTAGCGCAACTTGGATTACATCCTCATTACAAAACAAATTACTTCACCAGTGGAATGAGTTTGTATCTACTTCATCAGTCAGGCAGTTTCCAGAACAATATTATTTTTTTTCTGATAAACTAGCAATGACCATATAAAATAAAAAATGTGTGTTTTTGATGGTGGCAGTTTATTTTAGGATAAGTTTGCTATCAGAAAGCTGTTAGTGAAAAAAGTGTTTATGAACTTATGAACAGAGAATATTCTACTAAGATTTGCTTATGGCATATTTTAGAAAATTAATTTAGACCGAAATGTGACATTTCAAAAGCTGTAAAAGTGTTTTCTACAGATGTACAAACAGATCATTTGAAAAGAGTCCTCTAATAATACCTCAGATAATGAGACTAAAGTAGATTATGTATCTAAGTATCTACATATGATGCCATCCCATTGTGGGCACAAAATCACCAGATGAATCCTATGCAGCATGCATTATTCTCTGAAAGTCAAGCATGACGCTATTCTCACTTGACACTGAATTGAAATGAATGTCTATTATTTGCAGGTTCGGAAAATGAACCTCTACAAAGAGGGAGATCTAACGCCCTTTAACCAGCGCTTGGAGCAGTTCACCATCGGCCGCTGCTGGGAGGAGTGTCTGGCCCTCGCCCAGTATCACTATCGCAGGGCACAGATAGAGCAATTCAACAGGTCAGGACTGGAGAAAACATTTACATTTTACATTTTTCGCAGACACTTTGGTGCACAGCGATGTACAAGTGAGGCAAATAACACATCACAAACATACATGCTGTCAAGGAGTCGGCTAGGCCTAAGTGCAGCTTGGCTGAGCTTCCGATAAACGCCCAGGTACAGGTGTAAGCATATATACAGAAAAAGCAGTCACAGATTTGTTATGGGTTTCCAGACAACATCGCTGGAAGAAAAGAGGGATTTCTGTAATACCCACCAAGTTCGGAATTAGCTTCACCGCTATTTTCCTCAATCAGGTAAATTTCCTCTGTGTCCTGGATTTACGTCTAGCGAACTGAACTCTTGTTCTCTGATTTGACTCGCTCTGTTCTCAGAAAGCTCTCTTTACTTACGACTGTGAAGCCGCGTTGTTGGGGTGTTGGCATCTTGTTCTGATCTTTTTCATGTTCTTCCAGGCAGGGGCTCTGGTCCACATATACACAGATGGCTCTGTTCTTCTGACACATGGTGGCACTGAGATGGGGCAGGGTCTGCACACCAAAATGGTCCAGGTTCGTATATTGCCCTAAGGTAGATCTTGATGACGGCAGTCATATTAGTACTGAGTAAACAGTCTACTGTATATATAAAATCTAACAATACTAAAAGTACAGATTTTAAAATTGCAATGTAGAGCATAATTTTAAAAATACTGCCTTGTAATGGTTTCTGCACAGTTTTAGTTACGGCACAAATCTTTATAGTCACTGTATATTAAGCAATGAAATGTCATTTAGTTGCACCAGTAGTACCAGCCTGCAGAAGAGGATATATATTTTGCATGTATGAGGGCAATAAATATAAATATAGAAATATGCAATATACAAAGGAGTATGAGAGCAGAAATATATGTATCGTTTGTGGAACAGTGAGAAATGATACCAGTGCAATACAGATGTGCAAACTGCAGAAGGAATTTTAATATTTGCAGCTCTTTGATACTGTTTGCACTGCATCACAAATGCTCTCTCTCTCTATATATATATATATATATATATTTCTGGTATTAATATTGCAATCCGTGTATATCATTGATGAGTGAGAGCAGCTCTGGGTGAAACTTATCCGACGGCTATATTTACTATTCAGGTGGCCAGTAGGGCCCTGGGCATCCCATGCTCTAAGATCCACATCACAGAGACCAGCACCAACACCGTGCCCAACACCAGCCCCACTGCAGCTTCAGTCTCCTCGGATCTCAATGGCATGGCGGTCTACGTAAGGCACCGGCACCTTACAGACTGCCTGATTCAGATAGGCACCCTGAGCCAGACAGGCAGCCTGAGAAGAGTAACAGCTATGAAAAGTATACCAGCTGTTAAACGAAACAAATCTAAAACCACAAGCTTAAACCATAAGCAAACTGTTATAGCTCTAATTATACTTTAACATCAAATGTCCTTCGAGACTGATGGGAATAGATTATATAATAATCATTTATGAGGATTTACATGAGTAATATGAGGACAGAACTGTGCAATAAAGTTATTTCTTTAATCCTCCCAGAATGCCTGCCAGACCTTGATCCAGCGTCTAGAACCCTACAGGAGCAAGAACCCTCAGGGCACCTGGGAAGATTGGGTCAGTACTGTTCCTGTCGAATACCCACCAGGAGCACATTTGCTAGTTCTGTATATATTGTCTTTGTTGTGTAAGTATGTGACATGTATGTCAATACTAACTGTACTTTTTAAACCTTGCTGCTACAGGTGACAGAAGCATATCTAGACAGAGTCAATTTGTCAGCAAATGGGTTTTACAAGTAAGTTACATTTCATACAATAAAATATCTATCTTCGACTTTTGAGATACTCAAAGGGGAAACGCCATTGCTTGGACTTTCTGTTTTTCAAACCAGGACACCTGATTTGGATTACGACTTTGAGACCAATCAAGGAAGGCCATTTAGCTACTTCAGCTATGGAGTGGCTTGTTCAGAAGTTGAAATCGATTGTCTGACTGGAGATCACAAGGTAGCATTGAACACACTGAAATTGATTTCACATAATGCCAGTAACCAAGGTTCCCCAATCATCATTTCCTGAGGGCTAAATTCTATCAGCAACACAAAGCCAAGGGCCACTGCCTATGATAATGGCCTGTTAATGTTACTTAAGGCGATAGGCTTTCTGTTGGGGTTCATCACCGTAACAACTGTAAAAATGAACAGACGAATCTTGTTTTTTAAATGAATAAAATAATGCAAAATGTTATTACTTCTTTTACTTAAATACTTCTGTCATAATGTAACAAAAAAAAATTATTTTAAAAAAATTATATATATATATATATATTTGTAGTTGAACCCATGATGACAAGGAATCTTATTCCCTCCAGAACCTTCACACCACCATCGTCATGGATGTTGGAAAGAGTCTGAACCCAGCCATTGATATCGGGCAGGTATGGATAACCATATCCTTGTAGCATCTGATTCCTTCCTGAACTAATGCTACTGCTATGTGAATATGATATAGAGAGGCAAAAACGGAGAGCCATATGGTCTGCACAGGTGGAAGGGGCCTTCATGCAGGGGGTGGGCCTCTTTACTCTGGAAGAGCTTCGCTACTCACCCGAGGGCGTCCTCCTCACTCGTGGCCCAGGCATGTACAAAATTCCAGCTTGTGGGGATATCCCCACCGAGTTCAACGTGTCTCTCCTCAGAGATGCCCCTAATGACAAGGCCATCTTCTCTTCAAAGGTAAGACACGAGAAGCAATCTTTCAGCTTTCTTCAAACTACGTATAGTTAACGTGACTCAGTGCCGTGGACAGACTGCTTTTGGGGCAGGTGTTCAAACAAGGAGGGTGCATGGCTTAGGGTAAACTTTGTTGATCAAAGTGGGTCGTTCTTGGATAATTCTGAGTGCCGGGATACTCAAATAGCAGCATTTAGACCCTGAAAAGGAAGTGGGATTGTATTCTGTATTTACCTGCAAATCAGGTCAGTTTCAGTTTCTGCAACTAAATGATAAATGTTGCATCTCTATACAGTTGTGGCGTTTTCTGTCTTGCCTGTGTTTTGGCTGGTGTTATTGTAGAATATGACTGATTCACTATTGTTATTGTCTTATAACAAAGATTAACTTTTTCATCATCTTCATCCCGTGATCCTTACTAGGACAAACAGTTGAAAGATGGATGGATGGATTATCGCCCTGATACTGCTGTCTCATTTCAGGCTGTAGGGGAGCCCCCTCTCTTTTTGGCAGCCTCTGTGTTCTATGCCATTAAGGATGCCATCGCCGCAGCCCGGGCAGAGTCGGGACTCAGCGGCCCTTTTCGGCTGGATAGTCCCGCCAGTGCGGAAAGGATACGCGTCGCCTGTGAAGACAGGTTCACCAAAATGGTGTGTCGTTGTGCTTACATTTATTACAGATCCTTAATTAGTAGCACAATTAGGAGAGCACAGCCAACATAATTCAAGAAGCAGTCTCCTTTTCATTAGCACTTAATACTACTGTCATTGTTGTAGACAATGCAGACCCTTTGTAAGCCAATTACACAGATTATACGTTCATCTTTTTCTGTAACCAGAGGGTAACATAAGTAATACAGGTAAAAAAAAACTCTGTTTACTGAATTCAATTAATCATTAAATTGTACAGTTGCAGAGTCCCTGACTTAGATTACTTACCCACGTTTTTAATCATTATGCTACTTGCTGTCCATATACCTTACCTTACTGCATTCATTGAGCATTACAGATAAATTCAGTGAACTCCCATTATTAGATGAAAAATATACATAACATTTGTCACTTTCTCATAGTTGCATAGATGTGCATTAATCAGATTACACAGAATTATGCAACACGTGTTTGGATGTTTTGCTTTTCATTGTGAAGCCCATAAGATTGTTCCTAAATGCATTCATGCCTGCGCCTGCTTCAGTGTCCCCCTCCAGAGCCTGGGACCTTCAAGCCCTGGGCAGTACAGGTGTGAAGACCAGACAAGACGAAGTCCAGCCTGGTCTCAGAAACGATGCTTCAGCTTTGCCAGAGCTGGCGATGTGACAGCACTAAATGCATTCTGGGAAAAAAATGACAACCTGCTGCATCACAATAATCAAATTAATAATTTGTTAACGTAATTATTGAGGAAGTTAATCTTAATTTTTAATCCACGTACGTTGATGAACTGATTGATAAATGATTATTTGAATAACTGGAATGATCCATCCATCCTCGAATGACTTGAGCTGTAAGGTAGCAGGTGGGACTAGAGCCCATCTCAGGCTGTACAAGGCAGGGGACACCCTGGATGAGATGCCAGTCAATCGCAGGGTACAGACACATGTGTACATACTATAGGCAATTTAGAGATGCCAATTAAGTGACTGTGTAACTGCAAAAATTCAGTAGTACAAGAATTAAATGACACTTGAGACTTCTTAACTTTTATTTCAGTGAAATTAGTAAATACACTATTGCAGTGTTTCCCAACCCAGACCTCTGGGACCCCCAGACAGTCCACGTCTTGTCTTACAAGGGTCACCTGCAGCCTACACCAGACAGTATAGGTTGTGAGGCAGGGACACACCCTGGATATACACATACATGCATATACTCACATACTGTTATACTCCATGGGTCATTTAGCGACACCACTGAGCCTAACTGCATGTCTTTGGTCTGTCTTTGGTCTATATGAGGAAACTGAAATTAGTAGAGGAAAGCCCACGTGGCATAGGGAGAACATGCAAACTACACACATGCATACACACACAGTGGAGGTAAGAAGATATGAGCACTATATTGCTTGGGATTAATTTTCTTGTGTCGATGGCTATGAAAGACATTTTCTGTTATTTCAGCAAGAATATGACCTGCTTCTAATAGTTGGCTAGTTTGATATGTTGTTTGACAGTGAATATTTTGCTCTACAAAATATTTTTGATTAGTTAAATGTAATTTTCATACTACATTGCCAAGCTTTTGTGCAACAAAGAACACATTTTTCTTTTGTGTGTGTGTGTGTGCGTAAAATTTTAAATTCACATAACATTTGATTTATTTTGTCCAGGGCCTGTATATTACTATGTATGTCGTAATATGACTTCTGAAGCTGACTAACAATCAGAGTCTCTGAATGAACTAAAACCACAATTACAGTAAGTGCTACAAAGGTTTGTCTTATTAGGCTGAATGCCACTTAATAGTAATATCCAGTAAGCATAGCAAGGTCTAGCAATCTCTTATCATTCACTTTTATATGCAAGTTTTCAAAGCATCATAAGGCAACTAACAGGGTTGCAGTTGAAGGAGTCACAAAAACTGCAAAATTATTTAAAGTGCCAATGGGAAAAATCTCACAAATCAGGACAGCATGTGTCAAAGGGGTAACGGCACGAAAATGAAAACGAGAAACAGTGGCTCACTGCCAGAGATATAGACACTTAAAAGGATAGCAGCAAAACAGAAGTATGGCCTGAAAAGGAACCACAGAACTGAATCAGCACCACTGTGACTCCATCTCAGCAAAAACTGCACGGCATGACCGTCATAAAGCCAGAGGCAAAGCTTCCGTTCAGGAACCACCTCTTTCTATGAGGAGTGGAAAAAACGGTGAATCGGCTGATATAAGAACCTGGTTTCTTGAAGAATGGGAAGAAAGGGCGTAATGAATCATCCATTTTCCTATATCTGGAAAGCTAAAGGATGCCTTCTGTTAAAAAAAAATCTGTTAGCAAGTCTTAGACAAGATAAATGGATCAATAATAACAACCATATCATACGACTCACTGCATCCAATGATTGATTCAATGATTGAACCCAAGCAGCCCTGAGACTTCATAGGAAGTTCTGAAGTTCACCAAGGGAAACAGCCTTTTACCTCCTGCATCTATCAGTGACCTGGAGACTTTTCTTCTTGAAAACATTGGTTGAGTTGTATGACAGTATTTCTTAGAAGCATGAAAGCTAACGAGGCCAAACAAAAACACTATAATAATTCGCTGGACTGCCTTTAGCTCTGATTATGGCATGCATCCAGAGGCACATTAATATTTTGCCACGATCTTGTGGTGATGTTGGAAGAGTCAGACCCAGCACATCCAAAAGATTCTCAGTGGGGTTATGGTCGGAACTCTGTGGTGGCTAATCTACCTATGAAAATAATTTCATGCTCTCTGAACCAATCTTTCACAATTTGAGCCCGATAAATCCTGGCATTGTTGTCTTGGATGACAGGGTAGAAAAAATACATCTAAGGGATAACCAGGTCATTCAGCATATTCGGGTAGTCAGCTGATCTCATTCTTTGGGCACATAACCTTGCTGAACCTAGACCTGAAACAAGATATGTCTTCTGACATGTTGTTTAAGTAAGAAGACTCACTGCCTCAGTTAGGGTTAAATAACTTGTTGCCAGCTGAGACATATTAATCAGTGCAATGGAAGGCTCATATTTGGCTCATATTTATATATGTGCATAGTTAAATCCAGGTGGTTACTTTCTCCGGCCAGGCAGTCCATAGCATATTCAGGAGGTGTATGGAGGCGCGAGGCCGTCTTTCGAAGAACCCTCTCCGGCAGCCTGTATCCCACAATGCACCGCGACCGGCAGCCTTTGAAAAAGCGGCGCGGCCGATTCAAGATGGCGGAGCTGGAGCAGCTTCTGGATGAAAGTAAGTCACAGGAAAACTAAGTCGGGTTTTTAAAGGCACCCGGGGGGGGAGCGTCGCGACTGTGCGCCGCTCGCCGACACGCCGGCGACCCGAATCGGCGCGAAATACTGCGAAACGTTAGCGGCGCTCCGCGAACGCCGCGCCTTTTGGGTTGTTTATATGACGCAAATATCCCGTGTTTTGACCAGCTGTTTAACTTGGGCAACGCAGCTCGTCAGCCCTGACAGGAATACTAGCTGTCTAATCCGGTGGCGACGTTACTGACATCATTATAATTAATAAACCATCTTCAGAAGGGGGACTAAACAGCCTCGGTTGTCTTAAATAATGTACATTGGCGTGTTGTATAGGTTGGTATTGAATTACCTTAATCGTAGATAAATGTTGCGCATTTTTCCGGATAATTAAACAGTCGTTAACTAGCTGGTTAGATACCTTGATATCTTTCGCTATTTAAGATCTGCTAGGTGATAATTATTGGTTTTCCGGTGCTCTGACATTACTGTAGAGACAGCTAGGTAATACTGTCAAAATAACGCTGTAGCTAGTTGGTTAAGAAGTTAAGTAGCCGTAGCTAATATTTACCGCGTTAATAGTTAGCTTCATGACACGGGTCTGTGTTTCGTAACATGGGTCGTGCTTGGTACTAGCTAAACAGATGAT
Organism: Petrocephalus zakoni; assembly: GCA_026774425.1. Classification (NCBI taxonomy): domain Eukaryota; kingdom Metazoa; phylum Chordata; class Actinopteri; order Osteoglossiformes; family Mormyridae; genus Petrocephalus; species Petrocephalus zakoni. Next base: position 8,226 of record JAODKN010058234.1, read on the forward strand.
TGCTTAAGGCAAAACATGGATACGTGTCTGTCCCACTTGACCTTAGTTAATTGAACGCTAAATTTATTAGCTGTTGTTTTTATGGTTATTTTTTGTTGGGGGGTATTGTCCTCTTGGGTAGTTATGACATTGTAATTAGGGGGAATTAATGGGCCCAGACGTAAAATGAAAATGTTTGGTTTTAACTTGTTACTTTTGATTAATGCCAGTTAACCTTTACGGTCATAAGAGAACACGGTTAAGTGCTACGTCGCTCCTAAAAGTGTTACATAAATCATCTCAGTCTTGGGGAGTGGAATATTGTGTTCATGGTTTAGTTCCTTACTAGCCAGATGTATCAGTTCGGTTTTTGTGTATGTATATGTAATGTGTAATTTGTGCGTATAGTTTATCAAATAATTATAGGTTAGGGTTTAATCTGTTTTCTGGTCTTTTAAATTGTCATTTGCTAGGTCAAGTACCTAAATAATATAGGTTCTGTTCATATTTCTATTTATGGTACATTTGTAGGCTTGGCAGTGAGTTTTAAGACTGTTTTACTTAGGTTGACCTTTTTTGTTATGCTTTGTTATCATAACTTCTCCGTGATTGACGCTTTATCTGATGTTTACTTCATCTTTGTAGTTGCTTTTTCCAGATTACCTCCTATATTCAAGACCAGGTTCTAAATCATTGTCTCACTTTATAAGGCTGTCACGTTACCATTATTCATGATTGTTAGAATATTTTCACGAAAACCCGTTCGCATTGCTTAAATGTTTTGCTAGGTTTAAAAAGGATTATGAGTGCAGCACTTTTAGATTCTCAGTGTTTAATGGTTGTTGCATGCATGCAAGTCAAGTACGTGTTATACCGTTTTTTTGTCGTATAAAGCTATTTTGTGTTTTATGTTAAAAGTGAAATGTCATTTTGTCACGCTTAGGGTGCTTAAATGCTGTGCAGTCAGGATAGCATGTAAAGGGTTTTGGAGTCAGTTGTGTATTTGGAATTGTTTCCCAGAAGATTGTGTGATCTTCTGCACGGAATCCCTCTAATTTCCTGCTTGCAGCATTTGGCTGCATTTGTCTTGAGAGACAGCCCAGCAGGTGCACTGTGGGGTTCCTGCTGGCTGTTTTTGTAGCACTGCGGAAGATGCTTTTTTTTATTCTTAATGTTTTGTCTTTGTTCAGTCCAGGCTCCTTGCTCAAAATGCAGCGTCGCTATGGATACATAAATGGCAACTTGGGTATCGTACACATGCAGCACAGAGGATGCTGCTTCGAGTGAGGCCAAATTTGGATTAGTCAACTAAAATAACTAGCTGTATGAGGTAATTGAAATGTAATTTGCCTTGGGGGGGAGAAAGGTAAATGCAAGGTAAATCAGTTACATTTTATTTTATAAAGCAGCTGACTTTAGTCAGCAATATTAACTTTGGTTTTTGCTACATGAGCATTTGCCTGTAGATTGAGGTCAGGGTGAAAAATTACATATCAGTCAATCACATTGCTTTGCTACTTTTGATTTAGTATTTTTTTTCATTCCTGCATATACACACAAATACAGCAATGTCACCTTTATGGTTAAATTCATAATTAAAATTTTTGTAATTGTAACTGCCGCTAATTTGTGTTTGTTCTGTTTTTCATTCCATTGGAGTGCCTTAATTTTTATGCAGATACCATTCTTATATATTTTTTTTAAGTCTGAGTTAGACCTTTTAGCCTTGTCAAGTACAATATGAAGGGGAGTCACAAAGCCCATATGTCAGTGTCACCAGCCAGCTGTGTAAACTTCCCACTTTTTTGCATGGCATATTTGGCCTTTATGCATTAAGTGAATTTTAAATCCTTTTTCTGTTTTTAGGCTCTTCTGCAAAAGCGCTTGTGAGTCTGAAAGGTAACGCATTGTTCAATATTTCATTAAGCTGAATACTCTTCTTAATAAAAGGGCTATTATGTTTATGATAATTCTGAAAATGTTTTAAAATAATGTGATTCAAGGTATGTTCATTGGAGTGTTGTCTTTGCATTTATATTTGATGCTTTTATTGTACTGAATTATCATCATTGGATACATTTTCAAATGAAGAAAAATTACTAAAGTACCTTTATGGGGGGAAAAAAGCATTTTATAGACTTAAGTGCATTTATAAAAACATTGCTTTCGAATGCTTGATTAACATACTGGCGACCCTTATTACAGAGGGAAGTTTATCCAGTACGTGGAATGAAAAACAAAGTTTACCAAAGTCCCAGAATTCAAGGGGGAGGAATTCACTTCCAGCCATGGATACGGTAACATCTTTACCATTAATATTGAAAACTTTACCTTTTGACTTGTTTACTTGAACTTGTAACTTTTGATGTTTGTTGGTAGAGCTGGGTGATGAATTGATCGTTTTTAATTAGAATTTTTGTTTTAGACCGACGAGTAAAGTTTGCTTTAGCCATTTTACATGAACCCTTGAAGTTCCCCAAATACAGCATTATTCTTTATATGCATAAGATCCAGGGGCTGCATAAATTGCAGCATTTCGGATTGTTCTCTGTCAAGCCTCCCATCCCCCTGAAACACCAGCACACAGTAGCAAGCTGGCAGCACACGCGTCAAGTGAGGAGCTCCTCTCGAAAACTGGCAACATCTCCTCAGTGATTTGGAAGTGGTTTGCTTATGTAAAGTCCGTCACAGAACAAACCATTGTCACCCGTAAAGTTTGTCTGAAATTTGTGGCTACTTAAGGTAGCAGCACAACAAACTTAATTTAGTATCTATGAGTGGCAAGAGTGTGTAGCTCTGCAAGATGAGCAAACTAGCAGCAGCCCCCAAACACCTGCTAATAAGCAGGTAGCAGTCAAGGTGCCCTTTTCATGTTGATTTCCAAACAGTAACGAGGGATCCAGGTTGAAAGAAATTACAGATGCGATGACGTTTCATATCACCAAAGATCTGGTGCCCGTATACAGTGGGGGAAAACTGGGTTCATTCAGGTGCTAAATAAAATTCACCCCATATGAGCTACGATTACCAAAGTAGCCCTGCCCTCTATACAGTAGTACATGTGAAATAAACATATACCGCATATTTGAATGTCTTTGCTTGTTAAAAAAAAAATTATATACAAATCAGAATGGTAAGTCAGGTTTCATTTTTTTTATTTAAAGCCATATTGCCCAGCCTTATATTCTGGGTGCAAATATGACTCTGCCATGAGTGACTTTGTATTGATCCAATGGGTTCTAGCCAACAAGAAGCTCGAAGAGAAGTCGTTTGGTCTACGAGGAAGACGATGGGCAGTTCACCTCCAGGTCTCCTAGAAGAAGTCAGAGAGTGACAACTGTGCCTCAGGTCAGAAAGAATCCACTATCCTGCCCTACCCCCAGTAACCAAATATGGATTTGCTACTTTGAATGGATCATAGTATGGACAGAATAATCATTCTTATAAAATGGGAAGAAAAGTTGTGGTGGTAATGGTACTGTGGCTCCTGGTATTTGGGGTGGATTATGCAGGTCTTTTGCTTATGTTGTGTATTTTAAATGCAGTTTTTCTGCTTGTGGTACCACAGAAATTCTCAAGCTTCCCAACACCAGATAAGAAAGCATTGCAAAAAATTGGATTGCGATTACGGAACCTACTCAAACTTCCCAAAGCGCACAAGTGGTGCATTTATGAATGGTTTTATTCAAATATTGACAGGTGAGTCTGAAAATTTAATTTTAACTGCTCAAAACAATGATCACTTTTATGGTCAGTTTGATTGCTATGTCTTGGATCTTTTCCAGATTAATATTTTCTGGTTGTTTTGTACACAGGCCGCTATTTGAAGGAGATAATGACTTCTGTCTTTACCTGAAAGACTCGTTCCCAAACCTCAAAACTAGGAAGCTGACTAGAGTTGAATGGGGAACTATCAGAAGACTGATGGGCAAACCAAGACGGTATGGTGTAGTATTGTTGTTACTTGAAATTCAGTTCTGTTTGTTAAATGTGCTACCTATAAAGAGAGGACTGCAAGTAAGCATTTGATTTTGAAATTAAACCTGGGATACTAATCCCTCTTCGTCAGGAAATGGTACAAAGAACAATTTCTATTAATGTGTGCATTCATATAGTTTGGTAAACAGTCTGGTTCTTCCTGAAGGTGCTCATCTGCATTCCTCACTGAGGAACGATCCGCATTAAAACAAAAGAGGCAGAAAATCCGGTTGCTCCAGCAGAGGAAATTCACAGATGTATCGCACTGCAAAGACCTGCCAGAGGAAATCCCACTGCCGTTAGTCATAGGAACAAAAGTCACAGGTAAAGCTGAGCAGAGCTGCTTTGATAAGGCGACATTTTAGACAATGGGATCAGTGGCGGAAGTAGACTTTTTGTACTTGGTGTGGCCAAGGCTATGTCAGGGGGTCCACAGACTATGACAATGAGTGTTTCTCGAACAATCAATTGCAATCAGAGCCTGTAAATATTTTGTGGCACCTGGGGTGTCTAGTCAGATTTCAGGTGGGTCCAGTGCTACCCCAGCCTTCCCTCTGGCTCTGCTCCTGAATGGAATACAGTGTATTGATATCAAAAGTGAAGTGCTTTTCAATTTGAAGTCAAAATGGCAAAAAATGGCTCTTTTACAGTGTTTCATTCTTGCGCGTTACAAGAATCTTACATTCTTGCAGTAGTTTGCGTCCCTCCCATATTTTCTTAAGACCAAAACATTTTTATAAAGAGGCCATATTGTAATGCCAGAAGAATTTTTAGGGACTTTCCTTCAAAAGCATGTTTGTTCTCATGCTATATGTTAGAATATGATATACTTAATTAATATGCTCAAATTACATAAATGGCTTATTGCAGAGTAAATTGTCGTTGTTTCACATTACTGGTTCTGTTATTCTGTTACCTTAAGGCAGTCTTGTGCATTGAAATGTATTTAATTTTAAATGTTTTTTTTTTTTGCTTTACAGCTCGTCTCCGAGGAGTTCACGATGGTTTATTCACGGGACAAATTGATGCAGTTGACACAAGTGCGGCCACCTATAGGGTGACTTTTGACCGGAATGGTTTGGGAACTCACACTGTTCCTGACTACGAAGTCCTGGTAGGATGGCTTTGCAAACTGAAAATGTTCCACTTCATTGTGTGCACATTAATTGCTTCAAATGGAGTGTCATGTAGCATGTATTAGGATGAAAAGAACCTGGAGTAAGAGGCAGCTGTACCGTTTAGATACTAGTTTTAAATTGGACTAAGAATTGATCCAGATAGTCGAAATTACCAGTGGTCAGTAATGGCATGTGATAAACATTAGCTTAGCATTATGGCTACGATGTTTTCAAAATAATCTGTTTTTAAGATGTACTTGATCATTCTGCTGGGTCCGTGACACCGCTGCTTTCTGTCCTCCGCAGAGCAATGACCCACATGAGACCATGCCAATTTCGGCCTTTGCCCAGAAGCAGAGGCCTTCCCGGTTCCAAGCCTTAATGACCCCACCCCGAGTGCCTTATGCTTCCTCTTCCCAGCCTGCTTTAATGGTACTGCTGCTTCTCTTTCTTTGCCCTGACTAAGATAATCCCTGATATAGCTTTTAATACATTTAACGAATGTGTACTGTATGTTGCAGATTAATTTGGTAATTCTATGCAAAGGTCCTTTTGTCCCATTCATAACACTAATAAAAATGTGATGTCTTTTAAATGTTTTTAAATAAAAAAAATTAATACATGAATTTTGAGGATCTGTCTCCAAGACGTTAAATCGTACAGAATTTACATTTATAGCACAGATCAATATTAATTTTATTTTATCATTTGTTTTTTACTTCTGATGATCACCGGTGGTGCTCTGGGGTAACTTTTACCATATACGTTGGGGAAGTATCTCCATGTTTTTCTTTTTTTTTTCTTTTTCCTTTCAGTCTGTCTCGTGCAGCATTATATGTTCCTGTCATAGAGCTGTGTCTTGAAGCAGTCATCCTCTTTTTGTCATGCAATATTAGGATGCACAAAAGGAAAAGGCAGGGCAAGATATACTATAGATGTAAAATGTAGTATATATATATCGGCTGTGACTATATTTACATTATAATTTGGCTGTGATTTCAAGTGCTGTATAACTTCCCCATCTTAGAACCCCCCACCCCCACCCCCACACTTTTAAAGAGCTTGATATACCCCTGCTCTGTATATCAATTCCATAATTCTGGAATTGTCCAATTAGCTTTGTCAATAAGATTTGGAATAAATTAAGCAAGGAGTAATATGGGACGCGTGCTCATTTCTTGATTTTAGATTTGGTCTGTTTGCGTGTTTAGATGCTCTGCGCTAAAATGAGACTGAGACGAAGATGGTGAGGTTCGTAAACTGCTTAAAAACTTGCTGTCCTTTGCTCTTTGAAGGACAATGACCCTCTGTTGGGTCAGTCACCCTGGAAGAGTAAAATGTTGGGCAGTGAGGGGGAGACACTTGGGGGCTTCCCTGTCAAGTTCCTTGTACAAGTTGTAAGTCTGCTGTTTTATGTTAAGATAATTGTTAAACTTTTGATATTATTTTAAAATTACTTTCATAAAAACTTGACACATCTCTCCATTGCAGACAAGATTATCAAAAATCCTGATGATTAAGAAGGAACATATTAAGCAGCTCAAGGAAATGAACACAGAGGCTGAAAAACTGGTACTCATATTTTTTTCATACACATAAGTAACGATTAAACAATGTAGAATTGAAATGCATGCTTAAAAAAGACTTGCGGACAACTCATGCTTACAAATGTACTGCCAAAATGGTTAGAAAATACAATGGTTCGTAGTAATGATCACATGCACTTTGTGATGCTTGTGAAACCACTGCACGGTATGCACTCTTATTACTGTATAATGCACTATTATTCTTATGCACTGTACTATTTTTCTGACTTCACTAAAAATTGAATTTAAAAGACAAACTTGGGGAACAGAACTTGCTTGTGACCTGGGATTGCCTAATGTGCTTAAATGCTGTTGTGTGTTTTTCATTTTTTATATAACAGAAATCCTACTCCATGCCTATTGGGCTTGAGTTTCAGAGGAGATATGCCACCATTGTGTTGGACCTAGAACAGTTAAATAAAGACCTGAACAAAGTCTTGCATGAAGTACAACAGTATTGCTACAAGGTAAGGTAGTTGGGTTAAATGGTTCTGTTAAAGGAATAACAGAAATCTGACTTTGATGCATGGCAATAGCTGATTATTCAGGTTCATGTGATATTTTGGAAATACCGTTTCTAATGGTAATTAAAAAATTGGTCTCCTGATTACACTCAAGTTTGCTTGGAAACAAAATGTTAAACCTAAATTTAAGGACAGCATATTTTTTTAGTTCCTGGGTGATTGTTTAATCATTATGGGAAAGCAGCTGTAGACTTTGCATTTTACATTCAAACATAGTGGCAATAATTGGAAAGGAAGTACTGCACTTTGTTCAGCATGGCCCATGACTATCTTGTAGTAACATGTATCATCTAGGATTCAAGGTTACCCCATGTCTCTGGCCTGTGTCCAGTGTTGATAATGTGATCTTTTCAGCTGGCCCCCGAGCAGGGCATGCAGCCGGCCGACCAGCCCACTGACCTTCGGCGTCGCTGTGAAGAGGAAGCGGAGGAGATTGTCCGGCAGGCCAACGCGCTTCCCAGTGGTCAGCTGTGTGTCCAAAACAAGAGCCTAACCCACCTTGTCTCCAGCCTCACCACTCTGCTGCTGCAGATAAAGGCAAGCTGCCCAGCTCCTATAGGTCATTTTCATGTCTCATTTCATATCACTAACATTTTCTGTTTTTTTTCTCTCTTAGTCCTTGGCAGAGGAAAGTGATTTAAATTCATTTGAGTTCAAGTCTTTGACAGATTCTCTTAATGACATCAAAAACTCAGTAGATTGTTCCAACACCAGGTAAGGATATACTCATTTCATTATCAGTCTGTTTTCAGAACATTACTCATCTGGCCTATTATTGTTAAAGAACATAAAAAAAACTATAAGAACATTTTCATAAATAAGGAACAACTTTTTATATATATTAAATATTGCATATATATATATACTTTTTTTTTTTTTAAGTGATAATTTACCTTTCCTCCTTGATGGAAATTGAGGAAATGTAATCAAGTATGTCGCCTTTTAGGTGACCATTAATGCCTGGAAGATGTTTTGTCCATTTTGAGGACGTTGGCATGTAATGTGCACTGTTTATTTGTACAGGATCCTGTAAAGATCAGATGCAGTCTGTCCCTAAAAATAAGATTACTAGAACTTACTTACTAGAAACTTACATTTCTGTTTAGTTTATCCTTAAAATAAACACACATAAAACTGCACTGAAAACAAAGTAAAATGGAACTGGATTTCAAAAGAAATTAGAAAATTTATATAAAATCCTGTATTAAAAAAATCTAAACTAATAACACTAGTACTCATTCATGCAAGTATGGATATCTGTTTTAACTACTTGAGTATCAAGTGACACAATACAAGCACAGTCTCCCTCCTCCCCCACTGTCAATCTGAAGACGGGCATTTTGGATTTAAGAATTTCTAGATTGATGCAATGGACCTTTAAAACTGGTTTAAGTATTTATTTAATTTGATTAATCAAGTATGTTTGTATTACAGCTGTTTTCAGAATAATGTGGAGATCCATATAGCACACATTCAGAGTGGCTTGAGTCAGATGGGAAATCTTCACGCATTCGCTGCCAACAACACCAACAGCATTTGAGTTGTAATCTGAAGAGTTTTTTTTTTTTCTTTTTTTTTTTTTTTTTTTTATCCCAGTCTGGTTTGTGTCATGTTGTGTAAAACCAGGGACTTCATATTAGACATTGGGAGAGAACTCCAAATACATGTCAGTTTTCAGTCGCTTGTATGTAATTGTTTGTCAGGATGTGGTGGTGGGGGTTTTTGTTACTCCATGTTTGGAAATATCTGAGTGAACAAATTATAGGTTTTCAGCTTTAAAGCTTTTCTCATGTTTATTGTGTAATGAAAATGTACATTCACTCTAAACTACAAAGGGATTGTTAGAACTTCAACTCCAATTCAGGTCTCGCGTAATTCGTTAATCCAATATTTATTGGATTTACATCTGTAAAATCTCATTTTGCTTTTTGAATATTGGCTATTTTAAACTATGCATTACCAAAATTGTGTGTTTTTTGAGGGGGGGAGAATGTCTTGCAAAATACAAATTTGACCCATTGATGCCAAGCAAAACTGCATGCACGTTATACCTTTCATTACTCATTGTCCTGTTGTGTGACTTGAGAATTGTGTGTGTGTGTGTGTGGGGGTGGGGGGGGGTGTCAGGGGTGGTAATGCCGCACAAAATACTTCTGTATTTTGTATAATGCAAAATATGGAGGAATGCTTAAACTAGAAGCTTGAACTTAAGTTACTTGGTTCAGTTTTTTGCAATACTTATTTGCAGCTTAATGTTTTGAACCTTTTAATTTTGTAATATTGCAATGCATTATTTTTTTCCTACTTTAGCCTGTATTAACGAACATAGTGCTTTGTAAAGTATTGGTATAGATTACTGTAAAATTGTACTTTTTAGAGGCTCAGAAGGTTTTCTCAATGTTTCAAGGTACTTCCTGGTATTTGGGAAGTAAATTGTGTAAGCATACATTTTTTTCCACAGATTTTGTACGCAGTTATAAAACGGTATTTTATAAGCAAGAGTTTTATTTACCATTGGTACAACTGCTGTTGGACTGATGCCTATATTTAAGCCTAAATGAATAGGCAGTTGATGCACCACAAGTTGCTTTCAGATCTTTACCTAAAATGAATGCAAGCATTACTTATGTATTTATAAATGGTAATTTCAGTGAATGGCCATTCGATTGACCCTCAGATTACCATTAAACTGTGTATTTGTAAATATCTTTTGTTATTGGAAAATAATAAACGCAACCTTCTTAAAGCGATTCCTCTACGTGGTCTGTTTTGTTGCAATTTAAAGTTTTTAATAATTGTGGTACTGGTCATGCTCATTTATCTATGACTAATACGGAGGTACATGATGTATACCAGGGGTCATCAACTATATTTGTCAGAGGGCCAGAGTTTTACCAGACAGTCTCCTTGGGGGCCGGACAACCAAGAAT
>JAODKN010060028.1:0-18158 GCA_026774425.1 Petrocephalus zakoni
TATCCGAGTTTTTTCACGCAAATATATATAACATTAATCTCAGAATTTCTGACTTTTTTCTCGTACTTTTACCCCCCTCCCCAACCCCGTTTTATTTTATTTTATTTTATTTTTATATACAATGGCCCTAATCCGCTGTCGTATTGAAGACAGGTTTTCTGCAGATGAAACATTTTCGGTAGTCCTAAAGAACTGACGAGTGCATGTTAAATTGCTATTGTTTTTTAAATAATAAATGATGGCAGCGAAAGGCTCGTTCTCCCTTGGATGTTCCGCGCGACTCTGAGCAGTGTTACAACAATTTTTGATTGAAAATACAGAATATACAAAAGAGCATGTTTTTCCATTATGAAATCTTTAATAATGAACAAAAAATATTCCATAAAGCTCTGAGCTAAAACGCTCCACATTCAAATGCACTTATTTATAAAATTAACGGCATTCTACAGATTTTTATTTCTACAAAAAGAAAATGAGCATGTTAACATGCTCGGGAGTGAGACGTGAACACAGCCTAATTACCGTCAGTCCCGCCGCTGGAAACACCCACTCGGCAAGTAGCGGGGATGCAGAGGTACTGCTGGAGGTGATGGAAGGTTGAGAGGAGGATTCATTAATAGGGGTCGGGTGCGCGCTGTTCAAATAGTACATCATCGGTGTTGTGTCGTAGGTATATACGGTTTTGCAACATTTACAATGAAGTGTATTTTTTTTTTTTACTTCAAAATGGTCCCACACCAAACTTAAGTATTTGCGCATAAATTAATTTCGCCCTCGGCTGATTGCTGCCACGTAGTGAAACCCATTGCATTGCTTCAGTGTAAGGTTGACAGGAACGTTATTAGTCAAATTCCACTTGGTCGACAAAATTCTTAAATTTAATCGATTAATTATGCCCATCCCTACTTGAAACTCATTTTAACTAATCATGTGACTTCAAAAACCAGCTTGCTTGCTAACAGCAATGGTTAGGGTGTGTCAAAGTAAAGTGGTAGATCATACAAATACTTGGTTGCATAGTTATAATTAGATCATAATAAGATGGTAGAGATTTGTTTTCAATTTGAAATGTAAAACTTTAATTAAATCTACCTGTGATTCAGTTTTGTAAAACAATTAAATGAAATCCAGAGCAGTGAATCTTTTTAATATATTCTGTAAGAACTAATCTTGCTGTGAATATGAATCTAAAGACGAGAACATGAGCCTGTTTGTCCTGTGCTCCAGCCCTTTCTCCGGAGTGCCACCCTCTGCTGATTGGCCAGCCGGTGCCCTCTGTGACAGACAGGCCTGCCTCAACAGCTGGTGACGACCGTAAGTGCTCGCCGTCACCATTATCTCCTGTCTGAGTGTGAGGGTAGTGCTTCACAAAAAACGGTGATCTTCTCCCCGCACAGTGGTGACCTCTGTGGAGACAGTGAGGTGGGAAGCCACAGCAGAAGTGGCCACGAAGCACACAGGTAAGCCTTAAGGTAGCTGTATACCTCAGACGGGATCAATGTCGTTTTGGCACTGATTACTGCGGGGATCACAGTTTCGGCGCACTGTGTGTGCAGGGTCCCCAACGTGAACTTTTTTTGTTTGATCAAACCTCCTGACGATTTGGCTGACATAATGTGATGCTGTGGGATTGGTTAGGTGGACTAATTATGCAGTTACTGCCATGTTTTGCACTGTACCACACTAAAAATAGTGTAATGTGTATTTGTATGTTAATCATATAATGTTAATGTCATAGCTGTGGAATGCGTGTTTCATTCACATGTAAGCGTTGTTCATTCACATGTAATTGTTGGCTTTCCTGTCTGTGCTACTGCTAGTATTAAACCAATAGTGGCTGTTTAATAAGGAAAGCAGCTACCAATTTAAAAGAGCTGTCATCTCCTTTATTAAAATGACTCACTCACAGACATGTTTGTTTGTGCTCTGTAAGTGGGTCTGATGCTTCGAAAACGTGCCCTTTAGGGTTGTGGCGTAGAACGAATAAGGGGGTGCCACTGTTTTTAAATATGCTATGGATTATTCTGGCACCCTTAACTGTAAAATTGAGATTTTAAGCAGTTATTTCAAGTGTAGTGCGAATGAAAACAAATGATCTTTTGTTGGATTGAATCTTGTTTTAAATGAGACTGACCTGATATTAATCTGATTTCAGATTGTCAGGACTGTGTCCATTATCGGGAGGAGATTAACAGGTTGAGATCAGGTAATGTGGCCATGACCTGGCCGTACGCTGGATTTGGGACTGCTGTTTGGGTCAGTGCGACACTTGTTTAATTTGACTTCGCCTGGTCCTCTTAGCTCTCCGTGCTCTGACTGGAATCGTGGAGTAGGGGCCCGAGGAGGGTAGGTGGCTCTGCAGAGTGAAAGCAGCATGCATTCTTCAGCAGCGATCTTCAGGGTGATCTTCAGTGAGCGTGGCGCAGCGGAAGCATTCGGCATACATTGCTTATTTGGGAATCTCCTTTTAATGGTTTAAATATCAACTGATCTTAAACATTTCTTAATTTCCATCTTCATTGCAGTGTGCTGGAAAACGTGAAGATTGCAGGTCCGTTAATTCTGGACAAAGTATAATTATATTCAGTCTATTTTAAATGACATGCAAAGCTATTACTAACTGCATAAAAAGTTGGATATTATCATCACCAAAAGCCTGTATTGTATTATTGTTAATGAAGCTTTACTCTGAGTAGAGGTATTGATGTTTTACTGTACTTACTATTTTATTCTGTGGTGTTGAAATTTTGAAAAAATCTCAAATAAACGTTGTACACATTTTCATGTGTGATGTCTGAGATCCAAGTCTAGTGAGTCGGTTGGTCACGTACCAAAAGTTCCCTGATTAAACGCGTAGGTATGCTGAGAGTGTTGGATATTGCCGGTCGTGTGATACAGAGCTGAAGGCAGTTCAGATGTGTACAGAAGCATCACTGTAGCCTTTTTGTGAAAATCTACTGGCACGGAAATGTTTTGTGAACTGTGCCGGCGGCTTAAATACCCAGAATCCACCCGCGCAAAGAATCACAGAAAACGTTTTTCAAAGCCTGTAGTCTGTCAAACTGGGGGCCATAAGGGCTGTTTGGGTTGAATGAAAGAAGCCTGTGTAATTCATTTTTAATGCTAGAAGCCCTGATTGGCTCTTGGGTGCATTCCAGTATATGACTATGGAAGTTAAAAATAACTGAAATGGTCATGTGATTAGTAGGTTTTGTAATGGGCCAATGGACCAGAATGCCAGTGTTCTGGCATTCCCTGGTGATTAATTCAATCAGTGTCCTGCATCAGCTCCATTTTATAACTTTTTTTTTTATTTTTTTTTATTTCTGTGTATAAACATCGTGGTGCAGGTGTCAGAACTTAACCTTTACGTTAAGTTAATCGTCATAGTTACTCCTAGGTAACTTATCATACCACGACATGCTTTTTTTTTTTGCTGTGTGTAAATATAATTAAATTAGGATTACACACTGTAGGGTTTGAATGGTTGCTTGATGGTTGATCATCCCTAGTCAAGTTAGTGAAGGTCAGTTTCAGATCTTTTTAAAAACCACCGTTAGGGATGATCTGTCTTCCAGCTGCTTATCTTAGTCAGGGTCACTGGGGGCGGGCAATGTAGGACAAGAAGCTGGGGTACAGTCTATCTTGGAGCAAGTACACTTCGGACAATTTAGTGATGCAACTAAGCCTAACTGCGCCTCTGGGATGTGGGAGGAAACTGAAGCAATGAAAAGTCCCCTCTCTCTCTCTCTCTCACACACACACACGGCGCTAACCCTAACCCTAACCCCAAAGCCACTGTGCTACCCACCAAGGCTCCGTGCCGCTGGTAAATCTCGTAACATGGGCATTCTGCGGCCAGTACGCGACTGCGGTTTACGTTCGCGTTCTGTACCTGGCAAGTACGCCTCAACAAAAAAAGAGATCATTTAGAAATAGCGTTGGGCTGCAAGCTGAGTGTGCAACGAAATTCTGTCTTGATTTTATAATTACAGCAAGTTCCACTGCGTCGGCATGCACGCTTTTTAACAATGCTGATTAAGCTCGATTTGTCTCTGACCTAGGCCTTTTCCTCTTGCGATAGTGGCGACGGCAAGATTACGGTCGTGATAAATGAATGAATACTGTACGTATGCCGACGTCGCAAAGCACTGGCACATGCTTCCGTCTGGAAACGAAGCATCACGTACTGAAGTTAATCGGTTGTAAGAATACAAAACTGAGTCGATATGGTCGTGCGTCGGTATGTGTTAAAATATAACGTACTCATTTGTTATACTATGAGCTCACAATTAAAATATGTCGTACTACGACATACAGGGGGTCGAATTACTCACTGTACCACCGCCATGAATGAATTGGAGGCAGTGCCACTGGATATGCGGTAAATATAATTGGCTGGCTGACGAGGGGTAAGGCAGGACGCTCCGCCATTGGCCCGTCCGCCCGCCGTCCCGCCCCCTCTACCCGCCCACGAATTCCGAGTGAAAGGCACATTTTCCACGCGTCGGATATTCTATCGGGCAGGCGACGGTGTTGGTGTCTTTTTCCGCTTCTCTTCGTCTCTAGCATAAGGTAATGTTTCTGTTTAAAAATAAAAGCTTAATCTTTTCGTCTTATATAATAACATATGTCTTTTTATGTACTTAAAATCTATATTTATGTGTCCGCCATCTCGCCGGGATATTTCCGCTGAAGCGGCTTCGCCGGGGCTATAATTACGCTTCCTAGTGGCGAGTGACGATTTTAATTACAATTTTATTTTACTTTCGTATTTCTTCCGCTTTATTGGGTTACCGCCTACAGTCCGCGCTGTCGGTACGGCTGGCATTTCAGCTACCCAGAAGGATGTGACCGCACAAATTTTATACACATAAAATTGTTTATTTTATTTAATAGTTTCCATTTTAAGCAGTTTTTTCCCCTCATTTGATGTTTAAGAATTTGGAGACTTGCGTGTTGAAGTATTGATTTTAATTCCAGTTGTGATCGGTTCGGTTATATTACGCGGACGGCGCTTGCCAGTTCTCCTGTTTGCCGCGTCGGTCTAATTTAAGATGCATAAATAGGACTTAAGCCCCAAAGCTGCACGCAGCCGCCCGCCCGCTTTAGCCCCGTCGCGCGGCGCGGATGTTCCTCCCAAAATGGCCAGTGCCGGCTGACAAAGGAGAAACGTGCTGTTGCATCATCCCGCTCGCGTTGGGCCGCTGCACGGTGCCTCTTTATAAATGAGATGCCTCCCCGCCGAAGGGGCGTAAGCAGCACCGATCCCGGCTCGGGTTTGCCTGAGAGCTTTCTGTCATTGTGCGGCGCGGCGGATTAGGACGGGCGGGCGGTCCGCTCCCCTTTCCCGCGTGCCGAGCCGCCCCGATCCCGCCGGAGGGGGGCAGGGTTAGGGTTATGGTCGGAGCCGGACCGTGTGCATATGCACTTGGCTGGGAACATGACGGATGCAGTGTTTCCGCGCCTTATGCAAACACTGCGAGCACCACCAAGCGCACAGGAGAGCGGCACCAGCAACCTGCCCGTGGCGCCAGCCGATCGCACGCCAGTGCAACACTTCTGGGTAACTGGGGTTATGTAACGTGTAAGGGGAGCATTCTGAGCAGGTCGAAGTGGTGAGGCTGGCTGCCTAGAGCCCCCGAAATCCAGCAGGGCCATTCCACAGTGCACCCTAACCCTATCCCCAAACCTGAAAGCTGGCCATTGCATCTGACTTTCCTTGTACAGGTACAGTGCCATCCTGACCTGACGTGCTGAATTCTCCTTCAGTTCACTGGCATGGAGCTTCTGCTCCTCTTGGGTCAGATGGGGAGTATCTACTGTCTTGTCAACAAAAGCTTGCCAAAGGAGACCGGAATATTGCGTTTTCTGTGTGCAAATGGGGCAATTAATTGGCCCAGGAAAATTGCACTCGTAGGAGAAGCTTTAAGTCTGCCTACCCTTCCAGTTTGCAGATTATTGCAGTGTAATTTTACGTTGGTCTGAGGATTAGAAGAACGTTTAATTTAAGTGATCTCCTCCCCGTTTCGTGATACACCTATGATACTGTATTCACTGGCTGGCCTCTTGCATCACCTAGTTGTTTGGGTGTGTCAGCCGCACACACGCTGTTTGCTTTTGATGCACCCTTTATTTGTGTTTGACAGATGAAAGGCAGATGGTCTGCTGGTGAAATGATCTCCCCGATGACTCTATAGGCGTAGTAAGGTGGTCGCTTAGCTCATCCGTCGCTCTGGCACAATTTGTCCGAAGCCGGGGATCTTCGCGGAGCCAAATGTCTCCGTCTGAACTTGTCCCCGGTGCAGCTGCCCAGTGTGTGGGTGTTTCCAGTGTTTTTTCTCTAATATTGAGACACAGGCTGGCAAGGCAAAAAAGTCCAGTACGGCTACAGAGCCGATTTTTAACAGTGGTTGTGTAACGCTGATATGGATGCGCACTCTTTCGGAGCGGGGAGCGCGGACGTCCGGAGGCTCGCAGTCACGTGGGACCTGGGCTTTAATCACGACCTTGTGGGTTTGCTGGCCTACGACCGAAAGCTGGACTCCACACACCAGGGTAGCCTATCGATCCGAGTTCCCCTGGGAGTATGTACCGACCAGCTCCGATGCCGTCCCTCGCAGTTTGGTGGCATTTCAGCATTTTTGGACGCCTCTGACTGTAACACTTGTTTTCCTTTGTGCCTGTGAGGTCGCCATGGTAACAGTGTCCCAGATACCATTTTTTTCCCCAAATCAACTAATCCTGCCACAATGTCTTTTATTAAGTTATTTACACTAGTTTCTGGTGCTTTTCTGGGCTCAGTCAAGGGCCAGTGCCTTTGGCTTCATCTGGCTTAGCTGAGGGCCATTAACCGTCAGGTTTATGGCTGCTCATACAAGCAGCATTGTCGGATTTTTCAGTTTTTTTTAGCTTGACATCTAATTAATTTGAATAGCATGTTTGTCAACTTAACTACAGAGAAATCACCAGGATAAAACACAGAAGGAAGCAGTAACTTAACTTAAGAGTGAAACAGTTTTTGGGAACACCGGATTCCTGTCGTGTATCGCCGCGAACTTGTGGACGGTTGGCATTAGCACCAGCACTGCGGTGACTCATCGTGATTTCGGGGCCTTGAGCCAGACTGGGGGGGCAGTGTGGCGGCACCTTTAAGGGGGCACCGTTGTGGCTTTGCAGGAGCCACACTGTAATCCGCTTAGCACAGCACACACATTCCCCCTTTCATCCGCGGTGGGCTCTGGCAGCTTCTATTGGTGCTGGCAGATTTAAGACGGGGCTAACTGTTTCCACGCCACTCGCACCTTTCGAGTTCTAGGAGTGCCTAAGAGAATAAAGAATTATAAACTCTGCGACCTTGCTGAGAGTCTGGGAATCCAGAAATCGGCCAAGGAACTGCCAGAAGGAGCAGGAGGCCTAGATGCCAGCAGGAAGGACTTTGGCCATGTTGTTTTCTCAGATGCCCGGTGAGACCTAGCCTGAACTGAGCTGGATTTGAATTTGCTGTTTTTATACCATGAAGTGGTTATGAATAATCTTCAAACAAGAACATGCAAGTGTGCTGGATTTGGAGGGGTCTGTCCAGTTCAAAGTAGCTGTCTGCTTTGCTCTCTGAATCATTTTAACCAAAATGCAATTGGTTGTTGTTTCAGAGGTATGGCACAACTGGTCATGTAGCAACGGGGCACTATGGGACGTGGACTGCGAATGTGAAATGTTTGATCTGGCTGACCTGAGTGCCAGTGGAGAGCTCTTTCACAACCTTTCACGAATTGCACCATGCTACTGTGCCTTTCCCCTCAACTTTCTCGTCAAGAGTGAAAAGCCAGCCCTGGAAATGGACATCAGCGCAGCCGGCCTCAAGCTGGGCCAAACAGATCTGCTACACTGAGGATGGGCGAGATTCTCATTGCATCCTCTGTCAGAGTGTGACAAACGGTGGCTGATGTGTCAGCTGCCGGCAGTAGCCAGATGTTTATCTGCGGAGTCCTGCCTGACTCGCACCTTTGCTTGTTTGTTTCCTATCGCCTGAACACTTTGTAGAACACCCAGCCTGGGTGTATCTGCCCCAGTCTTCCGTACATGTTGTGAAACGCGATGAGAGGCGCTGCTTGTGCGTGTGGTTATTATTAAAGGTGTGTCTGTGCTGAGAGCAGGATCTCGAGATGTTACTGTAGCTCTTCCAGGAGTCGCTGGACTCCAGTTATTATTTACACTGTAGTGTTATTGTTTGTTTATTTTTTTCACGTTTAACTGACTCTTTTATCTAAAGTGTCATATGAGAGAGGAAAGGGTTGTAATATTTATGCGCGCTCCCTTGGACTTTAAGCCACAACCTTTGCGGGATTTCAACTGGTGACCTTCTGGTCATAAACACAGTGGCTTAACCAGCCAAGCTACATACCCTATACCCTGCCTGAAAAAGGAAGTGGCCTTAACTTTGGTCTGCTTTCCCACAGGACTGGTGCATATTCGTTTTATATCTTTTTATATATATTTTATAACATGACGTATTTTTTATCTGTCATTTCGCTGGACCAGGGAGAATGAGGTGCCATTACTACATACTGATTCTCACTCCTGCGTGTGGAAATCGGCTGATGAGCTACAGTGAGACCAGGGTTAGCCAGTCGGAAGTCCTGTTGGGGAAGAGCCTGAATCGGGGCGTGCCGGTGTGTGTGGAGCTTCCCTGTGCGGCTCCCCGGGCCCCCGCCTCCCTCTCTGGTGCTTAGGCTCCTTATCATGCCGCTTATCAGATCTGCGGGAAGTACAGGGCCTGTCAGTCCTGTCCGCATGTGTGTGACGCCGAGCGGTGACTGTAGCATGGGCTGCCCCCCCCGCCCGCCCATCACTGAGTCAGGGGCTGGTCTGTGCTCACAGCTGCGCCAGGCCGCCCGGCTCTCATGCGCCATGCCACGCAGCCTGATCAAACTTGCATGGCGCCGTCAGGCGTGGCTCCCAGAGAAACCCGACACTGGAAAGACGATCTCTCCGTGCTGCCCCCCCCCCCCACTCTGACACCGGAGGCCTTCCTATTAATTAGGGCTTCAGTCCTGCTATTTATTAAAGTCTGTAAACATGCAGTTCAGCGTCCCCTTAAGATGTGGAGGAGTTTGTCTTTTTGGGGATTCCTCCCGCCCCCATGCCTCTCACCGCGTCGCACAGGTGCAGCCGTGCAGCTGTGTGTCCTGCCGGTCCTTTAAACATTAATCAGCCTCCTGTCCTTGGTGACAGAGCTTCTCTGATATTTTCCATCCTCGTTGTCTGGCAGTGAGCCAGCCCCCGCCAATGTTCCCTTTACCTACTTCCCTCCTCTGTAGTATTACACACCTCCACCAGAGGGCGACGTTGTGATGCCAGGGAAGTCTGGGGCCGCACATAGTCTTCCTCACTCCCCAGTGCCGCGTCCTCCCGAATCATCATCAACGCTCTTATCTCGCGGCCTTATCTGCATGACGAGTTACATGGTCTCAGGTGGCAGCGTGAGAGGTGACCTTCCTCCCGGAACATGGTGGCTTTGGGTCGTATCGTGTGACCGCAAGAAAATGCGCTTGGGAACATGTGTACATTTTTGTGGCCAACCCCTGGTGACGTGCCACTCCTCTGCCAGTATGTCTGTCTGCCCCTGAGGCTCTGAAGGTGACCTGGAAAGTCGTTCGTTTCCTCGTGAGTCGTGCGCCAATTAAGCTCTTCACAGCTAGATGCTGCCTTCCTCATGCTAATGATAATCACGTGACAATGTGGCCATTGGTGTGACTGTATGGGACACAGTGATCCAAGTGCTTGCTGGTTAGCTGGATGCTAAGGAAGCTTCTGTCTGTGTTCAGGTCGGCGTCGTTAAGTGCTCTGCTTCTGAACCACGGCGCCGTGGTGAATGTCGGTGATTAGTGGAACGTGCCATTTTTTTTAATGCGAGGGGGGTTTGCATGTCTGACCTTCCTCCTTTGCTCCTTTATCCTCAGGCTTTGCTCTCTCACACCCCTCCCCCAGAGCTTGTTGTGATACGCAAGATGGCCTCCTTCGCCAAGATGCTACTCCGGCGGCGTGTGCTGGATTACTCGCAGGAGGAGACGCGCTTCGCCCGCTGCCTTACCACGCTGGACCTCATCGCGCTGGGCGTAGGCTCCACGCTGGGTGCCGGTGTTTACGTGCTGGCCGGGGAGGTGGCGCGCGAGAAGGCGGGCCCCGCCATTGTGCTCTGCTTCCTCATCGCTGCACTCTCCTCCGTACTGGCTGGCCTCTGCTACGCCGAGTTCGGGGCCCGCGTGCCCAAGACAGGCTCCGCCTACCTGTATAGCTACGTCACCGTGGGTGAGATCTGGGCCTTCATCACTGGCTGGAACCTCATCCTCTCCTATGTCATAGGTGAGTGAGAACAGGAGGTTGGGGGACACATATGGTGACACAAATGAAAGTTTAATAGTTTAGCGTCTGCTTTTAGTTGGTGGAGTCTTGGGATAGCTCACTGTGTGAGGTCCTGTCTGGACAGGGTCCTTATTGACCTGTTTCATTCTTTCATAACTCAATCGTCATCCTCTGGGATTCTCTCCCCATCCACCCCAGGCACGGCCAGCGTGGCTCGAGCGTGGAGCTCCACGTTCGACAACCTGTTGGAGCAGAAGATCTCCAAATTCTTCATGGCCTCCATGTCTATGAAGGTCCCTGGGAACATTTTGGCAGAATATCCTGACCTCTTTGCCCTCACGCTAATTCTGCTCCTGACTGGTAAGGACCCCCACCCCCCAGACAGGGACCACATGGCAGTCGAATCACACCAAGCTTTTGTAGGTGGCTGCTCTGTCTTTTGGGACATTTTGACCTTGATGTCCGCCCGCAGGTCTCCTGGCTTTTGGAGTGAGCGAATCCGCTCTGGTCAACAAGATATTCACGGGGATCAATCTGGTAGTGCTGGGGTTCGTCATCATCTCGGGCTTTGTGAAAGGAGACGCGGCCAACTGGAACCTCACACTAGACGATTTCACCAACATGACCAACATCACGGATCCCGAGTGAGTCCGCGGGGGGCGAGTGGGAGGCTGTCAGCTGTAAAGCCTCTAGGTGACTAGATATTTGCCTAGAGGCCCATTGTTGTACTAGAGCAGTTTTGCTCTCGGTTTGCCGGGGCCGGGCCAGGATGGATGTAGTCATTGAGCACCTTTCTCTTGTGTTGCAGGGCTGTAGCGAAGACTTTTGGCAGTGGAGGGTTCACTCCATTCGGATTTACCGGGGTTCTGTCTGGTGCTGCTACCTGCTTTTATGCTTTTGTGGGATTTGATTGCATAGCTACTACAAGTAAGTGTCTCTGTTTGTCTCTTTGTGTCTCTGTCCATGTGTATCTTTTTGGTACAAACTGCAGTTTAAGGTGTTATCAAGCTAGCTCAGGCTACCTATACTCACACGGCTCCCCCTGCAGGTGAGGAGGCCAAAAACCCGATGCGCTCCATCCCCATTGGCATTGTCGCCTCGCTGCTTATCTGCTTCTTTGCCTACTTTGGCGTCTCGGCCGCGCTCACGCTCATGATGCCGTACTACATCTTGAACACGCAGAGCCCACTGCCGGTGGCGTTCAGCTACGTGCAGTGGGGCCCTGCGCGCTACATCGTGGCCGTAGGCTCGCTCTGCGCCCTGTCCACCAGGTGAGGGCCTCGTCCACACAGCCGCCGCCTCCTCTGCCAATCCGTGGGGCCGACCCCCTTTGACCCTCTCAATTTGCCCCCTCCTGCAGTCTCTTGGGCTCCATGTTCCCCATGCCACGGGTCATCTACGCCATGGCTGAGGATGGTCTCCTCTTCCGCTTCCTGTCCCACATGAATAAGAGGACCAAGACGCCCCTACAAGCCACCATCGCGTCTGGCTGCGTGGCGGGTGAGCTGCCCCGCCTCTCAGATTTCCTCTTCCTGCTCCTTCCCAATACAAAGCTCCATTCTAACCCTTCTGGTCTCGTCCCATAGCTGTCATGGCCTTCATCTTTGACCTCGCCGCTCTGGTGGACCTCATGTCCATCGGCACCCTCCTGGCGTACTCACTTGTAGCCGTGTGCGTCCTAATCCTCAGGTGAGTGGCTCGTTGGCTCACATGCAGTAAAATGTGCAGGGGACACCCCTTTGGTTCGCTATTCAAGCTTCTTGGGCTTCTGACTGGCCAAAAGAATATCCCGTTTTGAGACGCACTGTTTGATTGGTGGGGATGGCTGTGCAGGTACCAGCCAGGCAGCCTGGGTTCCACCAGTCAGAGCGAGAAGCTGATGGAGCTGGTGGAGGAGGATAAAGGTCCTGCGACAGACAGCGGGGACGAGGACACCGCTCCCGAGGAGCCCCTCCCCCTGAAGGAGCATTTCTCTTTCCGGCTGCTGCTGAAGCCCAGCTCTGACTCACCCACCAAAATCTCGGGGGGCATCGTCTACGGAGTCACGGCCATCATCTGTAAGCGTGCGATGATGCCTTCCTGACACTTGTCATGTGACCACTTCCTTTAAATTTCTAGCTACCAGTTAAGGTGATGTTACAGCATATGTTGCTATTACTAGCAGTTGTCACTAGGGGGCACACCATACATGTAGGGGGTGGGGTAAGGCTGACGGCTCCTCCTCCTCCCCCCAGCGGTGCTCTTCACCCTGCTGTGCGTGCTCCTGGCGCTTCGGGGAGAACAGGTGCTGAAGTGCCACCCACTCTGGCTGACACTGTGCATCATCCTGGCCCTGCTGTCCGCCATCTGCATCCTCATCATCTGGAGGCAGCCCGAGAGCAAGGAGACGCTCACCTTTAAGGTACCGGCGGCCCCCAAAGCCCCAGCTCACAGGCACCCCCCTCCCGCCCCGGACGCGCTCACACCGCTGCGCTACCTCGCCCCCAGGTGCCGCTGCTCCCCGTGCTGCCGCTCGTCAGCATCTTTGTTAACGTCTACCTCATGATGCAGCTGGATCTGGCCACCTGGTGCCGCTTTGCAGTGTGGATGGCTGTGGGTAGGTGGCACTCCCGCTACCCTAGGTGTATGTTTTCCTCCCACTTCCTCTTCCCCTTTCTCACTCTCTAACCCGTCCTCTTTTCCTTTCCTCCCCCTTTCTCATCCTCTTCCTCTTTCCTTTAGGCTTTTTGATCTACTTCGCCTATGGAATTTGGCACAGCACCGAAGCCCAGAGCTCCAGCGGTGCAGGGGCCCCGGCGCTGCGCGCAAAGGAGCCCATCTACCAGGGCGTCAGCGGATCCGACGGGGACGACGTCTGACGGTTTCCTTCCACACCCCGGACCCGGCGCCCCCCCTCTTCTGAAGCTTGAAGTACACATCGTTCAGTTTGAGTCCATCTTATTAACGTGTTTCTGCTAGGCCAATGACTTCTATAGCATCCGTGGAGGCTTTATGTACTTGGGCAATCGAAACAAACGCCAAAGTCTGTTTTGATGGTTCTGCTGGGCTTCGGGTGTTTCTCGTCCCTTGTCCTTGAAGCGTTAGCTTACAGCGCAGGAATCGTTACTGTGTTCCTGAATCTCCAGCTAGGACTGAAGTGGGTCAGTACTCACCTGTGTGCAGAGCCAGTACCTCTTTGTTTTTCACTTCAGAGCAGACAAGCACCTTTCGTAATGTACCCGATAGTGAATAACGAGGTGAGTACTGGCACACGTAATGTACCCGATAGTGAATAACGAGGTGAGTACTGGCACACGTGTTTTAACACTTCAAGCACTGGAGAAGCTCATGGCTTCTTCGGTACTGGTGAGCCGGACCGGTGTGGGATCTGTCTGGAAACTGACAATCTGTGGTTAAAGTTTCAGCCGTTTGCCTGTTTGGTGTGCTGATGTTGAAAACGTTACTACTATTTTTTTTTTTTTTTACTACGTAAGTATTTTTTCAGCATTGCAGACGCTGTACTTTATTTATACTGACAAATTGCCCGTGTATATATTTATGTGTTTGTGTGTCTGCCTTTGTATGTACAGGATTTCCTAGTTTGTCGTTCCGTTTCTTGTGCGCAGGTGGAAGGTTCAAGATAAGGGGCAAAAAAATAACTAATCGATCTATTTATTTGTAGAAGGTTAATTTAAAAAACGAACGGGAGTGCTTCCCCCGCAGACCTTCCGCTTTAATGCAAGTGCAATCGAAAAGCTTTGAAGATCCCTGGACAGAATGAGCTGTCACATGTGTGTAGATATGTACATATTTGTAAAAAAAAAGGAGTATTTTTGTATAAAAACGTGCATTACTCGAAATGCATTAAGCTGCCGATCGGGAGAAGCCGCTGGTTCCCGCCGAAATGCGCCTCGATGAAGGGGGCGGATGAAGGAAGCGAGCGCCGGGTGGCGAATTTTCTTTTTGCAGGGTGACTGGAAAATATTCATGAGATAAGCGGTACCTGATTGGCCAGTGAATGCTTTACAGCAGGGGTCTCCAACTCCAGTCCTGGAGGGCCGGAGTCCTGTGTAGCTAAGTTCTTCCCCTGTTCCATCACAAATGATTGTGCTTGAGTGCTGTGTGGTACTTAGCACAGTGAGTTGAATCAGATGTGTTAAATGAGGGTAAACCCAAAAATGTGCAGGACTCCGGCCCTCCAGGACTGGAGTTGGAGACCCCTGCTTTAGACAGAAACCAGGTAGCACACATCAATGGGAGCGTGTTCACCGGCCAGTCAGGTACTGGTCTTCTCATGAATATGAATGAATTGACCAATCAGGTAGCGTGTCTCTCATGAATATTAATGAGAATATCCATACCACCCTGCAAATAGGAAATTCGCCGCTGTGCTGGGGAGGGGTCGGGCTGCCGGTCAGCCCCGCCACAGACGCACTCATGACGGCTGCGTCTCGCCCCTACCTAGGGTGTGCCTTCTTCCGGGTGCTGGGGAAAGATACGCTTCTCTCGACCTGTGGAGTGGCATCTAGTCTCGTCAAATATGTATTTTTTTCCCCAGTGGTATTAAAAAAAAAAAAAACAGTGGGTTTAATTGGACAAGAGGGTGAAACATATTGCTGTAATGAAATATCTTGTTCAGTGCCGTTTTTAATGTCTTTTAAGTATTTTATGAAGACCTTTAATGCTCTTTAAGTTTTATGGTGGTATTACATGATGATGATAATTGTATTTTTATTCTATGTGTACAGTTTGCATAGAGGTTAGTGGGTGCTTTTATGTGAATTCTGCGTGCATTAAAACCTACTAGTTCTAATGAAGCTGTACTAATTGTATAAATATTAAATATTTGTCTAGTGACTCTTTGTCTCTTGCGATTGAATCCTGATAAATGGTTACTTTAATGCACAGTTTAGTTTTGGACGTCTGTTTTTTTTGTACTGTAAATATTTTAGCTACTTTAATGACCTGTACTTAATTTTTATACGTAAGAATAAAAGTTTGTCCTAAAGGAATAATGTTGTTTCTTGGTGAATGGACTGTTGGGCTTATGTGGTTCCAGCATCCAGCACATCAACATTTCTGTAATTATCACTCTGACCCTGTGCTGGATGGATGGCATTGGAGAGGGAATGGTATTTCAAAACACAGGCTGAACTGCAGTCAAACTTCAAAGTCTGTATTTTGCAGCAATGCAGTACCTTGTTACTCAGTTAACATTTACTAAAAATACACTCAAAATACACCCTACACTCTCTTTCCATGTTATAAAGGAAACCTTGTTTTTGTTTTACTTATATTTTGATTAATAGTTGTTCACTCAACTTTACAATGCTTAAGAATAAAAATTCTGCAGTTTATGAAATAAATGAAAAAATTGTGGAAAAAATAGTGAAGTGCAATGTTTCTGATAGGAGTATTATCGTCAACAATAATTAATTTTTAAGGTGGCACGGATGCTTCCAATAAGAAGCTGGCGAATTATCTAACTTCAGCCTCGTAAAACGGTGCCGTCTCCTCTACAGCACTGACAACGTGTGGTGTTCATGCACAGTGCCCTCTACAGGATTCCGGTGGAATAGCACTCCCTATTTAAGGTGGCATGGCGAATAAGCAGCCAACTTCATCTCAATGTCTGCCCATTTGCCCAATGATGCGGCCTTTATTCGTGAGACATTTGTAAAGCTGAACGCCCCAAATATTTCCAGGACCCTATGTTCCCTCTATGAAATTTCTTAAGAACCATCCCTATGTTTACAAGACCCCATGTTCCCTCACTGAAATTTTCTAAGAACCATCTCTATGTTTACAGGACCCTGTGTTCCTTTGCGTTTCTTTTTTTTTCAGTAGTACTTTAAACAAACATATTTCTAGTGCTGTTGGAAGGGGTGGCAAGTCCATCCATCCATTTTCTGAAACTGATTGTACTGTTCAGGGTCGCGGGGGTGTCCAGTCCTCAAAACATATCGATGATCCATTTTGAGACACACGTCAGGCAGTGAATTCCTAGACTAAACACCAGTATTAATACGGGTGCCTGGTGGATGTGGGCCCGTTAACACCTCGCAGCTCTGTGCTCAGGCACCAGCAACTTCATCTCACAGAAGGGTCCCAGCTCTTTGGCCACGAATACAACTGACACGACTAGATTACAACTGAGTGTCTACTCATCTAGATACTCATTAAACAAGATAAACAAGGCATCGCCTGCTCTTCTGTTCTGGCTTAAAAATAACTATAATAGGCATCAGTGCCAATTTATCCTCTGGGTATCAAAGGCTTCTGTTGCATGGTTTTGGAACTGGAATTTCACTAGGCAGTCAGTATGTAACATTTCTACATTTTAATAAGAAGAGAAAGAAATTGACAGCTAGATAGGGTCAGTTTAGTGTTTAGACATTTAGGTGTCTTTCTTATGATTTATGTTTGCTAGAAATCATTTCTGTTGGCAAATGGATTTTCATGCGTGAACCAGTGCACGTGATTTGAACAAAGGGGATTAAATTCTACATGAAGGGATTTAAAAATTTTCTGAATATTGCTGCCAAGTCCAATTACATTACTCCTTAAGCATGCCTTTGCTAGTAATGTCTTCAAAAGGGCTGTTCAGTTTGAGCCAAGCTGGACACATGGAGGTGGGTGAGGTGACATTTCCTTCCAGAGAAGAAAAGAAGAAAAACCTCACAGAACTATATACACTACATACACTACAATTATATACACTATAAAAGCCCTGGGTACTGTCAGCAATGCTGGCCAGCTTAAAGACAGCCTGCATCCAGACTCTTCTAAAGAGCGAAAGTAAGGCATACTGATGGTGGCGTTTTTCCAGTGTAGGACCCATGCAGGTATTAGCAGTACGGGGCTAAATCCTTACCCTGACTGTATCTGAAGGAGAGACTTCAGGGCACGGAGCACCATGTTTGGCTGACGCCGGGGGGCTTGAAGTGAGGAGAGCAGCCAGTTTGTGTGGGGATGCTGGCCGACTCCACCCGCCCAGT
Organism: Petrocephalus zakoni; assembly: GCA_026774425.1. NCBI lineage: Eukaryota > Metazoa > Chordata > Actinopteri > Osteoglossiformes > Mormyridae > Petrocephalus > Petrocephalus zakoni. The sequence continues at coordinate 17,343 of JAODKN010060028.1, forward strand.
AGGCTCTGACGATGGGATCATTCAGCAGAAACAGCCTCATCAAGCCTGGATGCTCCATCTGGAAGAAATACCCACAGAAACGAACAGGGGTGCGAAGAGGCTTAATTTGCCAAGTCCTTTACTCTTTATTTATTTAAAATATGATTGTTAAAACCAGCAAGGAGCACTCCATGTGAAGTCATATATACTCATTTAGGCTTGATCCAGGCATACATCTGTCGCTGTTCTCCATTTTATTAATTAAAATTGAATTTGCTGTGGGTAGACAGGGAATTCGATTCTTCCCATGTCCGTGCCGGTTTCTGCTCGCAGTAGGAACAGATTCGCTTACAGCATCCTCCCTACCCCCCCATACGGGACGGAGGATGTCTGCTGTATGCAGCTGTCAGAAGCTTCCAGCTCTACTGCAAAGTGCCTCTCCTCCCCGACGCCACGTTTTAATGAAGACGGAGAATCAAGAATAAAACCTCCCCTCTAACATTATTGGCCTTATTACTGCCAGGCCTGGCTGCCAGGAAGAAATTTTGGGGGGGGGCAATTACATACTAAAAAAAAAGAAACTATACTGAGGCTGGGTGGGCCAGGCCCACCCTGCCCCCCCGTGAAGCCGGGCCCTATTACTGCTGATGGAACATTTCATTTTACGAATGCTTCCTGGGTAAGTGGCATATTAGGCACAGTTTGCTAGCACTAGAATGACTGTGATAACGTGATAGGATTAAGCAGTAGTATAATGTGTAGCGACAGGTATTTTAGGAACTGTAGCGACCTGGATTGATAACTGGTTAACAGATAGGAAGCAGCGAGTAGTTATAA